>JABSTQ010007644.1:0-98641 GCA_013358835.2 Ixodes persulcatus
GCGTGGGCACTCGATTTGGGCTCGTGATAATCGATAGCTCGAGAAGCATTCGGGTAGTGTCCTGTGTCCAATCGCTGCAATGACGACAACAGCCGAACCACAACAATGTCTGGAAAGCAGCGCGTGTCTTGTGCCTTGCTAACCCCAGCGCATGACTATGATCAACATTGGCGGCATATAATCGGCTCCTGATCACGTGGCCGCTTGTTTCGGCTGCGAGTTGAGGGGGTGAACTCTGCTCGTTTTTCATTATTTTTTTGTGCGACTTCGATTGCGTGTGGTGAAAAACGAACGGGTATTCCACAAGTCATTAACGTCAGGGATGCGTTCTAAGTGGCATTTTAGCAAAATTCAAAAATCGTTGCATCGCCCCTTTAATGGGCAAATTTCGCTACACACACTTGAGTTTCAGGAATGCACGAGAGTATTCATTCTTTTGGAGGTTACTTATGAAGACGTAATGAAGGTCGTACGGCCCTGGGACGTTTCCTTGAGAGCGCTGAGGATTTTTAATAAAATCCAGAAATATGACCATTTTGACTGCTTCGAGCGCGTTTTGAGGCATTTTTGAAAATAAAATTATTTAGAAGACAAATGTGACAAAAAGCTTGGCCGTACGTACTAAAGTTTACTGTACTTTCGTATGTGTGTAAATAAACTCGCCCTATTGATTTTATTTTCGACGCGTTAAACTAGATGGGGACACTAGGGTCGCTAAACTCGTGAAACACAAAGTTGGGCACAAAGTTCGCGGAGCCTGCTGATTGGACTCTCGCGACGTTGGCGTCACGCGGGACAAGATGTCAATCATCCAAGCTCTCTCGGTGCTCAAATTCCAGCGAGAATGTTAAGCACAAAGTTGTAGCGAGCTTCCTCGGAGCGCGCGCGAGCAACACCGTGGGGCCAGCCGATTGAACGGCTGCACTGATGACGTTGCGCCTGCGTGTCCCTACATCCCTACGCCGCGATAGAGTCAATGAAATGTAGATTGTACCTAGGCGGGCTGTAAATACTCTGAACTTTCTCGTCGCAAGATCGTCTATCGTGGAAGTTATTGCTGACGACAAAGTGGCGTTTCACAACTTTGGGAAGGAGTTATTTGAGGCCAAAATCTTCGCTTCGGAATCGAGGCGAAGATTGAACTTTGTGATATAGTGGAGCCGTGCGCGGTGTATGCGGTTTTAGAGCTCATCTTCCGCCACTGTCAACAACGACACCGGGGTCACCCACAGGCGTTATGTATAGAGACGTCGGTAATGACTGAGAGATGAGGGGGCGACGGGGAATGGCGAGAAAAAGCCGGGAAAAAGAAAGGTATAACCAACACAAACACACACTTAAATAGGGGTCAGGAAGGGCCGTAGAAATGGACCTTTTTCCAGTAAGGAGTGCCTCATGACGGTTTCGCCGCCTACTACAAATGGAGGGCAACCGGACTCGCCTTCTCCCGTAGGAACAGATTAGTGTCTCAACAGAACAGTGCCCCCAAGGATGGCAAAGGGCGGTCAAGGTCAAGGGAAAGGGTGTGCGCGTGCGCAGACGCTTACTGGAAAAAGGTCCATTGTTCGGGAGAGAGAGAGGGGGTGGGGTGATAGTAGTGAAGAAGGGGGATATCCCTTCCCCCGAATTTTTAGAGCGCAACTCTTATGCGCCCGTTTCGAGCTAGAGCGGCGTCGCCATCGGCGTAACCGTGCGCCCGTTGCATTATGGGACGTTTTTTCACTAAATTTAGCGGGGAAATTGACGTCACGTGATTTTAACACCAATTAGGTTTCCCCGCTAAATGAGAAAGGAGCAGGTTAGGAGGAGGGGGGGGGGGGGTTGGAGAGGCATACCCTCCTTTCCTCCTCCTGAAGAGGTGCGCTTTAATTCGACATTTTAGAGAACTGTAAACGTCTGTCATTTTCTTTTTAAATATAACTCTCTGAAATGCTATAATCCGGTGCTCAGGCGATATCCCCCCCCCCCCCCCTTACACCCTTATGCCCTTTGCGCCCCTTTTTCGACGCCACTTTGAGGGGGGGGGGTGAATCGCCCCCCACCCCGTTCTTCTGTTTCGACGACCCTGCTTAGAGGCGTTCCAACTGAGCGATGACGAAAAACAACACAGCGTGCAATTTTCGAAATTATGGTTCTAGAGATTCTGGAATTAAAACGGGGCGCGTTCCATGAACTCACGAGCGGCCATGACAGACTTTCAATCGAGAGGCTCGTGCCAGGGCTCGTTGTGTGCAGGCGCGTTCAGTGACGTCCTTTCATAGTTTATTACTTTGACGTCAGGGTCAGGATGATCAGTTGCGTACGACAAATTTGATGGCGCGTGTTCGAGTCGACGGTGCCAAGTTTGGTTGTGTACAATGAAAGTTTGGTGTCCTCGCGTTCTCGAAACATCACCGTCAATATTGACCAAACTGACATTACTCTTATTTCAGTTGATGAACGCAGAATTAATCCCAGTTTGGCTAATCTTTGAAAGTACATCATAAAATAATTTTATCTCCCGCTGATGGGGGACAACTGCCCGGAAGCGAAATCCGTCCATAGGTGGACAATGCTACTCGGCAGGTTGTGACCTTGCCACGTCGGGCTACATTCTGATCAAATTCAAAAGGCCGAGATAAATAAAAGGGACGACAGGGACGTTTTTTAGTAAATTCTGCTTTATCGGCGGAAATAAGAATGATATCAGACTATCAACTTTGACGGTGTTGATTTTAGAATGCAATTACCCAAGCCTCCGTTGTGCTTTTTCGAGACCATCAAGGTCGCAGCTGATAATCTTCATCGTGACATTATACGCACGTTTGTCTCCGCGTGCTTTCTCGTGCTGCTCGGCGCCTAGGGAGTAGTAGGGACTTTTCGCCCTTTCAATGAAAAACGTCACGAAGATATACGAATCTGCGGGTTTGTGAGAAAAGAAAACTTCGCTGCAATCTTTCGGCTCCTCCCCCCGCTATGTCATAACACGAAGAAAGTTGTGTCTGACGAGTTTAGCGACCTAGTACTATACTTCGTCTCACCTTAGCATGGACTAACTGCGAAGGCTGTGCAAGCGCGAGCGGCTAGCCTTGACTGCCTTGACTGGAGCACTCGCTGCACGAACGCTCGTGCAGCCGCCGAGGCTTCATCCAAAGCATTTTGCTCCCGCTTCTAGCATGCGCGGCTAACAATAGTCCATACTAAGGTGAGACGAAGTATAAACGCCTCAAACCGGAGATTTTCTTCTTGTTGTTTTTCTCGCGAGCTCGAATTCTACCGCGATGGCTGGTGGCTCGGGGATTGGTAGCACGTGTAGCGAAAGCTCACGCTGCAAAGCCCGCTGATCGTGGATTCAATCCCCCACCGCTGCCCGTTTCAATCTCGATGGAAAAAGAAGAAGAAGCCTCCGAGCAACCCAGTTGCAGTTTCTTCGTAGCTCTCAAATATTTGCCAGTTCTAAGGTATTTATCAAAGTTTAGGGGGTATTCGTGCCCCCGAACCAGTCTTTTACTATCGAAGAAGGTTCAATGGAGCACCGCGAACCCTCCGCACTCCTCCGATCGGCGTCTTCGGAACCCGATGAGATGGATACGACGCTAGGCCTAACGACTGGGCCACAGAGTGCCAAGTCCGAAAACGTGACTAGGAATATTTCATCGACGGGCCACCCGGCCGTCAACCTCCCGATTGACCCTGGACTACTGGACCTACTTGGGATCCCAGGAGATGAAATTGGGAAGCTGTTCATGTGCTTCTTGGCACAGCTCGCCGAAGAACGCCAGCAAAAAGCCAGACTGAACAACGCTAACGAAGCGGTGAGCTCAAAATTTTCTCAGGAGTTTCCAGCGCTGACCCCGCCAGAAATTTCGTCAAGCTCTCTTTCGAGCGAACGAATAGCCACGCCTCCAGAAACCGACCCTCCGTCAGCAAATCCAGAGGACAACGGATGGTGCACGGTGACGAAACGCCGGCGCAAACGATTGCTGACATCGGTCGAAAAAGAAGAAAACAAAGCCACAGCAGCTCCAATAGAAAACGCACGAGACATTCGAAAGACGACACAGACCATTGTTCTCAAACCTGTGTGCAAGGAAGAGGCTATGGCATTTAGGGTTCGGGACATTGTGAGCGCCGCTGAGAAGGCGGGAGTTACAAAAGACGACGATTTTAAGATCCAGTATCAGGCAAGGACCAACACCATTGCACTTACTACGCAAGATGAGAAGACCGCAGAGAAGCTTCTTCAGCTTACAGAGGTGCAAAAAGGCGGCGATCAGTACGCGATTCGACCGTACAAGGCCATCGGGAGAGATCAGATTAGAGGCATCATTTACCTCTGGAGACAACCGCGACGAGACTCCAGAGACGCTGATGCAAGACATGAAATGCAAGACGTCCCGCATAGTCAACGCACGACTGATCGGGAAAAGCAAAAACGTGGTACTAGTGACGTTTGAGAGTAAGAAACTCCCCAAGACAGTAATTTTTTCCAACGCAATTCTAGGCGTGAAGGAGTACCTCCCACGCCCCATCGTGTGCTTTAAATGCCACGGGCTTGGCCATAAGACCGATGTTTGCCCCCGGAAGGTGCAAAGGTGCGGCCACTGCGGGCAGCTGCACGATGAGGAAATGGAGAACTGTCACCGGGAACCCAGATGCCACAACTGTGAGGGCAAGCACGTTGCTACCAGCAATGCCTGCCCAAAGCGCAAAATTCCGGAGAAAAGAAAACCCTCGTTGAAGCCTCCGGAGGCGCAACCCAGGGACAGCTACGCAGCAGCTGCCTCGGCGAGCACAAAGGAACCCAAACCAGCAGGAGAGATAAGCAGGACAGGCCTGCCTGCCTGGATGCCGGAATGGGCCAATCCTACACCACCACAAACGCCACAAACATCTACGTTTAACGCCGAGAGGGAGGTCGACAAGCTTCAAGCCGAAATGAAAATGGGTTTCAAGGCACTTTTCGAGGTCATCGGGGAGCTCAGAAGGGAGATTGCAGAGCTGAAGCATGGCAAGTAACTCCGCAACCAGCGCTAGACGGATCACCACGGAACTGACTCGGATCATCCAATGGAATTGTTAGTACGTTTACGGCCAGAAGTGCGGAACTCAAATTACGATTTGAGATGCAGCCCCCGCCCGATGTGCTGCTACTCCAAGAAACAAGGACCCCGACCATGACACTACCGTGTTACAACTTCTACACGAACCCTACCATCGAGACGGCCCCTAGCATTCGGGAGAAGAACCCTGTAACTAAGAGGGGCTGGGCAGCCGTTGGTATCCTACGACATATACCGCAAGCCCAACTGGATACGGCAGCCCTCTGCTCAACTGACAGCGAAGTTGTTGCCGCGAGAATCAGGCATGGACGAACCAAATTCACTGTGGCCTCTGTCTATCTCAGACCAGGAACCGAAGCGGTAGACGGGGAGATGATGCAGTGGATCAAAGGGCTGATCAAACTAGCCGAAGGGGATCCCATCATTGTAGCAGGAGATTTCAATTCACCACACAGGTATTGGGGATATACGACCAACACGAGGAGGGGCAAAGATATTCTTGAAGCCATGAATACCGTGGGGCTCGAGCTGCTCAACGCACCCGGCGTCAAGACTAGGTTGGCCAAGCAGCGGAGGCAAAAGGATTCTACCCCGGACCTCTCTTGGGCCTCGAGATGTCTCGACATTGAATGGACGCCATGGAAAGATAGCCTCGGCAGCGATCACTTCCCCCTGGAAATGAAGCTCAGACATGGCCAAGGGACAGGCTATAAGGAGAAGAGACCGGTGGTAAAGTGGGACCGTTTCAGGGAGCTTCTTGAAGCGGAAGACGGTCAAGACGTCGAAATGAGCATCCGCAAGGCACTCCAAGAAGCCAAGACGGAGATATTGGTGAAGCCCGATGCCCCCACCCCTGACAACCACCTACTCAATCTCTGGGCTAGCCGGCTACAAGCGCTCCAGAAATACGGCAAAAAGAAAACACTACGGAACAAAATCAAGCTAAACCATGCGACGGCGAAGGCCAACAGGTACACGAAGGAACTGGGACGCACAAGATGGAGAACTCACTGCGAGCCTTTCAACCAGCGCACCGGGCTTGGAAAGGCCTGGCTAACTTACCGGGGCCTCGACGGAAGGAAGCGCAGGAAAAGAAATGCGGCACAGAACCTCGCCCTTAAGCTAAACATAAGCGAGGAGGAGTTGGCAATCAAGGCCGGTGAACTTTTTTTTTCCCCAGGACGGAGCACCGACGACCTCCAGAGCAACGGCCGAGGACTTGGACATGCCACTAGAAGCTGGGATGGAAGATCAGCTTGGCATGGGAGAACTCATAGACGCGCTCTTCACAACAAAGACCAACAGCGCCCCCGGCCCGGACGGGGTCAGTTATCAAGCACTCAGAAATCTTCCGGAAGAAGCCACGAAAAGACTCCTGGACAAATATAATCAGGTCTGGGAATCGGGGAGGCTGCCGGAGGATTGGAAGCTGTCCTGGGTGACTCCGATAACCAAGCCCGGCAAGCCACTCGATCGAATTGAAAATCTGCGGCCGGTTTCCCTGACATCTAACGTCGGAAAGACGATGGAGAAGATTGTACTCAGGAGGATTCAGTGGTACTTGGAGAAGCACGAGTGCCTAGATCCCAGACAGACGGGCTTCCGGGAGGCAATGGGTACCCATGACAGCCTCAAGTTTCTCTACGAAGAGGTTATGGCCGACAAAAATAAGCAAGATCCGCGACTTGTCGTTGCTCTCGACATCCGAAAGGCTTTTGACGCTGTCCCTCATTGGGCTGTCGCTAGAGGAGCCAAAGCATGAGGCATTCGAGGCAAGGCACTGAATTTCATAGAGGACTTTCTACGCAAAAGAAACTTCTAGGTGAAAATAGGAGACACTAAAGGTCCCCTGACGGCGAACTGCAGAGGAGTACCGCAGGGGGCGGTGATATCGCCGGTCCTCTTCAACATGGTGATGGCAGGCCTTCCGGCCCGACTTCGTACAATTGAAGGACTAGGTTTCACCGTCTACGCTGACGACGTGACGCTCTGGACCCGCGGCGGATCCTTAGGTGAGCAGGAATGGACGATGCAACGCGGCATAGAGCAAGTTCTGGAGTATCTCAAGGAGTTCGGAATGGAAGCGTCCCCTGAGAAGACGCAATACATGGTAGAAGCCAGGCCCCGACACCATCGGAAAGGAATCGCCAACTCGATACGGCTCGAGATGAACGGACAAGAGATTGGCAGAAAACAACAGATCAAAATCCTCGGAGTCACCTTCGAGGAAACGGCAAGAAGTACGAAATGGCTCCCAGAGATAGAGAAAAACTGGGTTCAGGGCTTGAAGCTCATTAGAAAAACAACCAACAAGTCATGGGGCGCTGACGAGAAGGCTCTTCGCATCCTGGCGGAAGCACTGCTCACGTCGAGAGCTCTATATAGCTGCAACTGGCTAAATCTCACCCGCGGGCAGTGGAAGAAACTAGAAAGATTGAATCACCGATCCATGAGGGTGATCACAGGCCTTCCCAACTTCACGCCACTCGAAGAGCTGAGGCAAGAAGCTCAGATGAGCCGTATTGAGGACAGAGCCGACGTACAAAACATCGCTCAATTTCAACGACTGGAGCGGACCAGGCAAGGTCGTCGACTTCTAGAGGATATGGGATACGACATAGGGAACAAGCCCCCACTTGAAGAGCTCCTTCCACCGTGGCAAGATGAGGCAGTCACAGACCATCGGCCACTTCCTAAAGCCCTAAACGAATGAAAGAGGGCAAGGGCTGCTAGGCTACATGCAGCTTAGTGCGAGGAACATGGAAGGGGCGACGAGATACGCTATACCGACGCAGCAAGGACCGAGGGAGCCTCAGCAGCAGCATGGCACGACCCAAGAAGGAGCAAGGTTTGGGTCGAAGCGCTACCGGAGGGCACATCCGTCAAAGAAGCCGAGCTGAGGGCGATTCTTGCGGCGATCGAAGACATCCTGAGCATCTCAGTGACGGCAAGTAAAGCCAGAATTTTTACGGATTCCCAGGAGGCGATCATCGCGACCAGATGCAGCAGGCCCAAAGGCCGCACGACTAAAAAGATAAAAAAGATGGCGACGGAGCTTCGAGAAAGGGGCACCGAGTTGTACATAACGTGGCTTCCTGGACACAGTGGAATAGCCGGGAACGAGAGGGCACACAGGGCCGCAGTGGAGGCAGCACATTATAGCTCCACGCTTGGCCCGACCTCTCCGTCTGGCAGGCACGAGACGGTAGATCCAGAGGAGCAGGCCGAACTCGTCAGGCAGTCGAGGAAGGCCTACCTCAGGGGGCTCCTACCGCCACAAGAAGACAAGATACCAACAGGTTACAGCCGATGGGCTGCCGTCCGGGTCCGTCGTATCAGGACCAAGACGGCTGTGCACTCCAGCGAAACTGGCGAGCTTTGGCTTGCTGGAACCAGAAGAAGCAAAGTGCAAGACCTGCACGGGGAACAACATGGCGACACTCCAACACCTCCTTTGGAACTGCAAAGGTCTAGATAGACACAGACAAGAAGCCCTCCAAGTCCTCCGTGAGGAAGACCGACCGAGGACGCTAGACGAATGGGCCCGACCGAGAGGCTCGCCACAACACCGCAAAGCGCTCCTCGACTCCCTGATGGATTACATCAGAAAATCGGGGACACATAACCTCATATAACCTCACCATATTCATCTTCATACCCCCCCCCCCCCCAACCCAAATAACCCTACCCCTCCTGCTTAAGACCTACTCGGCCAAGGCAGGCGATCCTCCTCTCCATAATAAAGACATGTTTCTCTCTCTCTCTCTCTCTCTCTCTCAATCTCGATGAGCATCGCACCCCCGTACGGTCATGTATCACTATTGCGTGATGCACGTTAAAGACGTCAGACTAGCAGCAATACAGGTATACTGCACTGGCTTTCACCTCCAACGAAGACACCAGGCGACCTCGGGGCTGACTAACTTCGCGCTGTCTAAACATACACGCCAAAATTACAATTAATGGATTCGTTGGTCTGCACTTTTTGAACGTTGCGAAAAAAGAATTACTAACCTGCCCATTAGTGACCGACCCGAAGTTCTGCCTCATCCTTCGTGATGCCTAAATCTACATTATCACTGCCGCACATTATGCTGCAATGCATTATCATTATCACCCCCTAGACGGGCCTCAAAGGCATTCATTGTACGGCCTGCATACCTCTCTCTGGGGTCTGTGCTTACGAGAGAAAATAAATGCATACCTACCTAGAAACGATTATATTGATTTTATGCTTTACATGAGTGAAAGCGGTTGTGTTCCTTGCTGACACGAGGAAAAGTTTGATTGTTTCAAGTGCTTCCGAAACCAGATTTTGACGAACAGTAAGAATAAATGCCATGCATAATAGGGTGTTTAAATTCCCATACACACAGTTCCGTTTTAGTGTGTTTGACTGCGCTGCGCCGAGAAACGGAAGCGAGTCACCGGCACATCTATGGCCAACGTTACTAGATTACCTCAGTTGTGGAACACCCGCGGAGGGGGGTACCCCCCCTCACTCACCTCAATCCGCCTAGAGTCGTTCGAAGCGCCATCTATATTTTCGTTTCATAACTGTGCATTCTAAAGAGCACAGCTGAAGCGCCAAATGGCGATCACAACGCCGCCATTTCTCCCGCAGCGGTCACTCGAGGAACTGCACGTGACATCTATTTTTGGCTTCAATCGGGTTACAGGGATTCCAACCCCGTCTCCCTTGCGGACTCGCCGCGAAATACCCCCACAGTTAAAGTGCGCTTAGGTCGGGACGCGCTACCTGAAATTTCCGCTGAGGCATGGTTGTATAAAAACAATATTAATTGTGCTGCAAAACCTTGAAAACTAAAAATTTTAGAAAACATCACCCACCCCCATTTTGTACTAATCTCCAATAAAAGTTACTACAAAAAGAGTTTTTTTCGTTGGTTTTTACGTTTCTAGTGACGTTGAAACGAACGTATCCCGATTCAGTTACCAAAGCAGCCGTCCGGCGGCGCGTCGAGCGAATCTGGGCGAGTCGTGGTGAGTGAGGGGGGGTACTGTTCGTGCATGCAGCGTCTATGAACAGTTCCGTAACTGAGTTAATCTAATAACGTTGTCTATGGCTATGTTCCAAATCTTACCCGAGTAACCTGCCTCCTACGTCAGCAGGTAATACCACGTGACATCGCGAGTAAACGATCCGCGACTCTATTTTGGGACGGCCGGGATAATCACCTGGATACTACGCGGATTGGCTTCGTCTTGGGCTACGACAAAAAGAAAACACAGCAGCGATAGCAGAAAATAGCAGACGATCCTTTTGATCATGAAGAAAGCACTCGAAGAGACGATAATATTAATGACGACGCGGTGTTTTTTGAGATGGATCAACCAACTCATTTTACTCACCTTCCTTTTGAGCTGTATATTGAGATAAAAATTACTTACTCCGTACAGTTAGATATCAAAAAATGTGTTTTTATTAATCAGCGCGATCGCCACAAACGCATATATTCCACGCATTGCAATTTGCACCGATTATGTTTGCAGAAATTGATTCCACACAGTTGTAGTGGTACAGCGCGAGGATGCTTTCTCAAGAATGATTTGAAACTTACGTTCGCTTTGACGCGAATATGATTACAATAAAATCTTTGAAGCTTTCACTGCTTTACAAGCGTCATCCTCTCATTACACACACTCTGGAGGAAACAAAAATAATACCTTATCATTTACTGCGTTCAAACATTTTCAGCCTTGAACGTGAGAATACGGTATTCCCTCCAACGCCGAGGGCGAGAATGCGGAGAAGCTCCTGTTTACACTCGCACTCTGATAATAACAAGTATACCTCCCCGGGGAAGGTGCCCGGTCTGGATGTAATGCAGTCAATTCGTGAGTTGAAAACATCAAATCGCAATAACCACACATGCTGTACCTCATTCTTGGTCATTTCGAACGTCCGCCAAAAAAGCCAACGGAGCAAGCGAGCTTTGACGGCTGTCGGCGCAGAAAGCAGACGACGAACAGATCACGTGACGTATTTACTCGATTTGATGCGACGTTACCCCCCGATCGAGGAGGGTAACGTGAGTAATTACTCCGGAGTAAACAACCCGCTTCTGAAACGCGAGTTCTGACGTCATCAAGTAAGCTCGAGTAAGTTTTGGAACGCCACGGTACGAAACCTTTACTCCGGAGTCGGATCGAGTAAATTTTGGAACACTGCCTTGGGGCCTAGGCCTTGCATGAAGCGTGGAATTCATTTCAAAGAGTAGCTTGGCACGTGGAGTACGAAGCAGGAATGTCCTGGTTTTTTGCATCCGCAACGCAGTGAAAGAGACCCGAACACTCTCAAACGCAACTGTATTTATGGGCCTTTAGAAGAGCGTTACCGCTGGCTACCGCGGCCAGGGTGTATAGACCTTTTCTTTTACGGCGCTGCCATCTTGAGAATTGCGGCGCCGACGACGCCGTCTAGCGGCTTAAAAAAAGAAATACCGGCTAGTTCTGGCAGCACAGCTATCTGGGTAGGCAACGGTGTGGGTATGGGGGGAACTTGGCTAGACTTGGCTATGGTGGGCTGCAATAACTTGGTTAGAGTTTGTCCGGTTGAATCCAGCTGGCTACTCACAGGCCATCACCTTGCCTCCTCGAGAAAACGAAGACGAAGACGGTGGGGTGTTTTGATTGAGTTTCCAAAGTGAAGTATATACGAGCAGTTTAATGTAGTCTATGCAGGTAAGCTCTCGGCATTTGATAGCTCCATCTTGAGTGGTGGCATGTAGACTTTTTTTATACCTTTCACATACCATGGGGCTTGCAGTGATAACCTAGTTGGACCACCTGCACCGGGAATTAAAATCGGTCATCTTGTCGTAGACGAAGTGGTCGTGAGCTTAAACGTGGCGTTGACTCTGATACGAATCTCTCGCGATTCAAGCTCTCAATCGACTGACTTCATAAATAAGGATTCTTAGGGAAAATGCGAAGCTCGATAACACTGCAGCCACACTCGAGCTGCAGCTTATTGTGCTCATGGCACACTTTCTGCTATTGTTCTTATGAGTTTTAAAATTATTTATCCATCCGACGACCACGCCGCGGTAGTGAGACAACCGTAGATTTTCGGAAGTTGCAGCACGGTAAAAAGGAGCACTCGGAACTAACTCATGCACGACGTCCGTTTTTAAGCCTTTTCGCCCATACCCTTGGCGGTTGCATACCCTGTGTCAGCGGGCAATCCAAAAATTCACCAGGTCGAGGGTACGTCAGTTACTGGCTGGTTTGAGGTTATGCGAAAAAGGTCTATAGACCTTTCCAAACACGAGCTTGTGGCCGGTGCCATTTTGAGCGTTCGTGCGTATGGCGCGTGCTTTGCTCGCTTTCCGAAGCGACGAACACGCACGTGCTGGGCTGTGAAGATCGCACGCTGGACTGTGATTTTGTAAACATTGGAAAGGTCTATTGCTCCTGGTGAGCGTTGCAGAGCTTGCTTCGAAGTAACAGCGCGAGCTCCCGGTTGCACTGCTGCCCTGGGCGGTTGTGGGATCGCTATGCTCATGCCTAGGGTGCCTTCATGTGCGCTTTATTTTGCTTAGGGTGGTGGAAGGTGGTGGCATCTCGCCATTTTGTCCCACACATTTATTTTTATTTTATTTTTGTTCAGAAGCACATGAAAGAGCGTGTTCCTGCATGCGTTTGTGGCACTGACTGTGCTATGGCGACATTTTGTTTTCGTCGATTTATTTGTATTTTCCCCGTGAGCGCGTGCTGTCGGCATCGGGTACTACAAAGGGTGGCATTGCCCTAAACAGAACGATATTGAGGCACCCTACTCATGCCCAAGTCTAACGGAGTTATCTTTGGAGACAAACACCACCAACAAGCCTAAGACAAATGAAGCACGAGCGCAAATGTATCTTTGGCTAGAGTCACTAAA
This sequence comes from Ixodes persulcatus, assembly GCA_013358835.2. Lineage (NCBI taxonomy): Eukaryota > Metazoa > Arthropoda > Arachnida > Ixodida > Ixodidae > Ixodes > Ixodes persulcatus. Next base: position 12,949 of record JABSTQ010007644.1, read on the forward strand.
TAAAGCTACGCTTTCAGAGTACCGAAACTCCCAAACTACGCGTCTGAAGCGCGTCAGGCGTCTTCTTGGGTATGTTCCAAATCTTACCCGAGTAACCTGTCTCCTACGTCAGCGGGTAATACCACGTGACATTGCGAGTCAGCGATCCGCGACTGAATTTGGGAACGGCCGGAGTTATCACCTGGATACTACGCGGATTGGCTTCGTCTTGGGCTATAGCAAAACGAAAGCATAGCAGGCTCGATTGTGGAAAATAGCAGACGATCTGTTTTCATCATGGAGGAAGCACTCGAAGAAACGATGATATTAACCGCTGCGAAGTTTTTCTTTGATAGTGACGACGCGGCGGAGGAGTGGGAAATCCTAGAGAGTTTTACAACGAAGAAGAGGTAAGGAAACATTTCATGATAAACTTTAAAGCGGCATCTAGCGCGTTAATCGAAAAAGTATCCAGAGCGTGCTTCATTGCCACACCTTGCAACGCCGACTTGAAGCTTATATTAGTTATTGTACACAAATAAAAGCGAACCTATTCACTCCGATGAGAGTGAATTAGGTATTCACTCCCATCTTCTTCAATAAGCTGCGTGGGACGTAAAATATAGAAAGGCAACATAAAAGAACATTTGGCCGTCATACGTATTTTAGTAAATTCTGTTTTGCGTGTGGGCTTTATTTATTTCTTTAGCTTTTATATAATGTACTATGAACCTCCACACTAGCTACGCTTTACGTCTAAAGGAGGACTTCGGGTGGAATTCTTAAGTGATGTTGTTTTGTTTTGTTTTTCAATATACACATACACAACCGACTTGTTTGTTCCGAATGAATTGTTTTTGTGTTACCAGGCTTGCATTTTATGAATCGCTGGTCACCGGGAAAAAAAATATCACAAATCGCACGTTTGTTATGAGTAGCTGGTTGATTATTGTCGGGATGCAACCCAACGATAAATTATGTATATATTGTAGCAGATTAGACACGTGAAACGAATGCACTTGCACTTTAAAACAAAATCCTACATAATATATTTTTTTATCATTTCAGGCGCAAAGTGGCCAAGATTTTAGGGTATGCGGAAACCATTGTCCCCCGCCAGTCTCCCGAGGACTTCAAAAGTCATTTTCGGCTCCGAAGGACTTCTGTTGAGCGCCTAGTGACGTTGCTCGCCCCTCAGCTGCAAGTTCCTCGCGGACGGCCGGCCATAGACGTTACCAAGCAGACTCTGATATTCGTGTGGAGTCTTGTCAACCTGGAGTACTTCAGGTGACTTTGTAGGAACGGGTTATTTCTCGATCTTGAACCAAATAATGAATATCCCCAACTCGTTGTTTGTCTATGCGGAGTGCAAGTTCGTATGCTTCTTGCACAGGGGTTGCGACGATGTCAGTACGCCGAGCTCTTCTTGGCTGATTGAACAAATAGTGGGTTGACCTCAAGGCATCTAGCGTTGAGATCTACCCACTATATCCTTTCATATCAAAGTCAATCAGAGCTCGGCGTCTTTCTGACGTCACCGCAACTCCTACGCAAGAAGCAGACGACTTGCTCTCCGCATATATTTATAGCTATGCGGAGAGTAAGTCGTCTGGGCAGGATTTCCTTACTTAAAATTTCTGAAATGTCTGGTTGACTACAAAAATTTCTGGAACGTCTAGCTGTTCGGCGCTAATGAAAGGGTCTCATCGCTCTAAATTTCAGATTACAAAATAAGCATATACTGTATATGAGAACGAACTCAAGGTAATTCATTGTTATATATCATTTAGATGCTGGCTGTTTTTATATTTTACAGGTCTGTTGGAGACCGCTTTGGACTCTCCAAGTCTACGGTGTGCAGGGTAGTGCACCGAGTTGGTCTAGCTATTTTGACCCACAGCCCAAACTTCGTGTCGTGGCCGACGGAGAAAAAGGCACTGCATATTATATCCGGCTTCGAGGCGAAAGCAGGCTTCCCTGGAGTCCTGGGAGCAATCGACGGAAGTCATATCGTTTGCAAGGGACTTCAGGGCAAGGATGCCCAGTCGTACATCAACCGACATGGGTTGCCATCGGTGCTCCTTCAAGCCATCTGCGACCACGAGGCGAAGTTCCTTCACCGCAGCGCAGGAGATCCCGGGTCCGTGCACGACGCACGCATGTACAGGCCGTCCGAGCTACCGACGATCTTGACTGCGGTCAAGTTCCCCTTCGACAGCCACCTGCTCGGAGATGGCGCGTATCCGCTGCGGCAAAGCCTCCTTGTCCCCTACAGGAACAACGGCCGACTGACTGAGCAGCACAGAAAGTATAACACAAAGCACGCAACAACGCGAGTGGCTATAGAGCGGGCCTTTCGGATTCTCAAGGGGCGGTTCCGACGTCTCAAGTACATTGAAGCCCGCCGCCCAGAACGCATCGTCACGACGATTGTGGCAGCCTGCGTCATGCACAATGCGTGCATGGAGTGGCGGAACATCTACGACGGTCCCCTACACACCGAGGACGACGGACCCGCGGGTGACGGAACGGACAGCGACTCCAGCGAGTCCGGTGGGTCCTCCTCGGACGAAGACGACGCACCCACGGCGAGTCGCGACAAGGCCAGGGGCAAGGCAAAGAGAGACTTTATCATGCACAGCCTGTGAAGCCCCGGTATATGTACATAGTTCATGTTTATTCACAAGAATAGGAGACCAACCTATTTTTTATTTTTTGCATATTCATCAATTTACTGTTAATAATTAAAAACTAGTTGGAACTTTCACATTTGTTTGTTATCCCGTGGTAACGCGAACATGTTAATCATTGTGACTTATATCTTCACACACTCACACAAAAGGAATAACATTGTAGGTAAACTCATCTTTGCAGCTCTTAGCTTGAGTCAGTTAAATTCAAAATTACAAGTTTCAAACATCATGGCTCTTCTTCCGCTCTGGCTTTCTCTGCTTTTTTGAGTTCTAAAAAATCTTTAAAAAAACAATTAAAATCCTTGAGGGCCTTGACTTTCCTCTCTTTTAAGGCCATTTTTTGGGACAGCAATTCTTGTGCCTCCGAGAGTTGGGACTTTCTCTTGCTTCCTCGGCTGCACTCCGCCTTCGGCTCCTGTCCGGTTTCCCTGACGCTCAGACCAGCTGAGGTGCTGGCAACAGCCAGAGGGACCACCTCCGGCCTTCGCCCGAAGATTTCATCCATTTCCTCGAGGAATGGCCAATCCTTCCTGCGAGATTAATACAGTGCTGAAAGATTTCATCAAACTCTTTCTCAAGAAATATAAAAATGGAGACTTGAAATGCATACCTGTCGTTGCCGCTCTTGGCGTTGTGGTCCTTAACACCTTTATACGCTTTTTTCAAATTTTTCCACTTATTGCAACACTGGTCCACAGTGACTGGGAACCCCATTTCATTGAGGGTCTCGGCGACCCTGAAATGAATCACCACCAATATTTTAGTGAATTTAGTTTCTTGGCAGATTGTCGAAATGAACGCTCCCTGAAATAGTAGTCAAAATTGATATTCTGCCTCTTTATATTAAAAGCAAGCCCTCCAAACCGGCGAGTTCCCTATGAGTGGCAAACATTTTGACTTTTGTAAACATCTCTCATCTTCGGACATGCTCGTGTGAAACGTTACGCGCTGTAGGTGTCTAGTCCCAGGCATGGTCCCAGGTAAGCAAAGACATATTTTTCTTCTCTTCGTTAAAAACATAAGAAAAATAAAAATGCGTGCTACAAAGAAAAAAAAAAAAAAAAAAAAAAACAGAAGAGGAAATTGCCACTACGGAGTTGTGGCACGAGCATGCATTTCCTTCATTTCACAGCGATAATACAAAATACCTGAAAATGCACCGTTTTACCCTTTCCAGAACGTCCTGGAGACAGGACCACTTTTTTTTTTCCATCTTGGCACAACGTTCGATTAAGGCCAGTACGGCTGGTCGTGTCCAATACACGTACGCCTCCTTGCTTGGCGTCAATGTTTTTGGAGGTGGCTCCACCAGCTCCACTTGGTCAGCTTCCTCTTGAACTGCATATTGAGATCAAAACTCATTTCAGTTAGACATCAAACATTTGTTTTTATTAGTTAACGCGATCGCTGTAATTATACTCCAGGTGCCTTATACATATGCGTTCCCCGCATCATAATTTGCATCGATTACGATTTGCGGAAATTTAAAATCATCTTCCACATAGTGTAGTGGTACTTGGTGAAATATGTAACCTAATTACCTTAGTTTTGACGCTGAAAAACAAAAATATATCACAGAGAGAACTTTAAAAAGTAACGGCATTTTTTTTAGGGTGGGAAGAGGGGGGGAGGGGGGGGGGTTAGGGCATGTTGACTGATCATTTACATAAAATTTTCAAAGCCTTCACTGCTTACAAGCGCTATTATGCATACTCTGAAAAAACAAACAAAAAAACTTTCATCTCTATAGTAAAGTAGTAAGCTGGGCGAGTTGGTAAACGTTGAATATGGTTCGAAATCGCGCACAGAGACAAGGACAAACGAGGAAGGAACACAGAACAGAGACGCGCCTGTGTTCTGTGTTCTACTCCTCGTTTGTTCTTGTCTCTTCGTGCGCGATTTTTAACAATGTTTATCATCTACTTCATCATCATTTCATCATCATCACTCTGTTCGACCATTTTCAGCCTTGAACGTAAGATAATAAGAACAGGTATGCACCATTCCAATATTTACAAGTCCTCAGCCCAATAAACATACACCTCCTTCTCAGCTGGCTGTTTTGGAGGTGGCCCGTCTTGCTCAGCTTCCACATGGGCTGTGTATAGATTTAATACAAAATTATATCTCCTAATTCAGCTCTTCGTCGGAGTTCTGTACCATTACGCAATCATTGTCTGTAAGTATACCGAAATTCCGTGCCTCTTAAAACTTCAAATACACCTCGGGGGAAAGGTGCGTTAATTCCGGTGCTCGATTCCACCCGGAGAAAACTGACAGTGCAACTTTCTCAGTCTAGAAAATAAGAATGTATGTCCACGGCGTTGTCTGTTGCCGCGTGACAGCCTCGTCAGCGATATTTTTTTTTTCTAGCCAAGTTATACATCACCGAGGAAACGTACACCTCGTCATCGACATATTGAACCCAATCCCCGGTAGAAACTTTCTTAGAATCCTGGCATATTCAAAGCACGCCAGGAAACATCAACAGATCCCTCGGCGCTTTACCATCCGCATACGTAAACGGGCTTTGTCACATCACCGATGCAAAAAGAAAAACACCGCCCTAGACGAAGAAGAAGATGATCCAGAGCAAGCTGCTCCTAGGCCATTTCTGCAGTCACCCCTGAAAAAGAGCCCGAGCAGGCCTCGAAACGTCGGGTCCTTGTATTTTAGGGCTTGGTTGGTCGTCTCTTTTTAATAACTAAATAATCTGGTCAGTGTCGAACGCCTTCAATCTTGAAAGCATGAACAGCGAGTTCACTCCAACGCTGAGAGCGAGGATGCAGAGAAGTCCGAGTGACGCTTACGTTAATTGCTACTGAGAAATATGTGCATACCTGTTCGCGCAAGATGTACGCTGTGAATGTGTTGCACAGCTAACTCATGAGTTGCGAAAGACATGTCGCAATAACCGCACAAAAACGACGGCGTCGAGTTCTCAGCCATTCTTGCAATCTGTCACCGAACGTAACAACGCAAACAAGCTTTGACGGCTGTTAGCGCAGAAAGCAGACGACGAGCAGATCACGTGACATATTTACTCGACTTGATCCGACGTTACCCCCCGATCGAGGAGGGTAGCGCGAGTAATTACTCCGAAATAAACAACCCGCTTCTGAAACGCGAGTTCTGACGTCATCGAGTAAGCTCGAGTAAGTTTTGAAACGCCACGGTGCGAAACCTTTACTCTGGAGTCGGATCGAGTAAATTTTGGAACACGCTCCTTGGGTCCACGCGCAGATGGAGGAGTGACTCTAGCTGAGCCAAGCCGAACTGTAGCCGTCGCCTGCGCCAGCTGCCGCAGCCGCAGCTGTGGCAGGAAATCAAGGTCGTGTTGCTCGTATCTCGACGTAACGTGGAAAACACGCGTGCTGAGCGACGAACTTCAGCGTGTGCGCGCAGTAAACATAAAAGAGTAGCTGGTAGAACTTCGCTTGACCCAAGATGGTGGCGTTGAGAAAACGCGATGATGATGATAGCAACTCACGTGACTGCCGCTGTCCAATAATGCCGCCGCGAGCCAGAATATTGTTGAATAGAGCGACTGTATTGTCGGCAAAATGCCAAAGAAAAGGAATGCGGTACTCTGAAAGCGTAGCTTATTTAGTGACTCTATCTTTGGCAGGCTTGCAATCGCTCGTGCTTACTTCAAAAGCACCGAGAGACAACAAGCCTGTCAAAGATGCCTTTGCGTGCTTGCTTCATTTGTGTTTGTGGGTATGATTATACAGCCTTAAGCAAGTCTGCCTCAACTGGTGACTTGTATCTCAGCTCTAGATGAGCAATATAGCCAGTGTAGCGTGCATTGAGACACCCTAAGCCAGTGCAGTACAATCGCTATACTCTGTTTCAGCTTGTGTTGTACCACAGGAAAGGCTACAAGCGCGAGCTCCTTGCTCTAAAGCACATCTCGGCGGCACACGCTCTCGTGCACCAAGGGCAGCTGCCAACACTATGAGCTCGCGCTTCTAGCCTTCGCTGCGGTACAAGATAAGGTGAAACGAAGTATAGCCTGGGGTTTTTAGCGTGCAACACGCAGTAATCATACACGACCGCACACCGGTACGATGCTCATCCAGATGGAAACGGGCGGGGGCGGGGATTGATTGCTTCATTTGCTTGGTGCTTATCGGTGTCGATTGTTTCTATTTCTCGCTCTATGGAACTAGGGCATAATTCGCAACTTTTACGAACTATAGGGGGTGCACTGGTGCCCATCAAAATACATCAAAACAAAGCCGTTTATACTGCATCAAAATGGCTGCCATCTGGATGATCGTGGTATACAGTGGCGTAGGCAGAGAAGGGGTTCGAGGGTAGAACACCCCCCCCCCCCCCAAAATGCCAAAGCCCCCCCCCCCTGGTGCAATGGGCCCGCTCGCTACCCTGTTCAAGCAGTCTGTCTTGCACGGGGCACGGAGCAAAGGAGGAGCGCGGACTATCTCCTACTTATATGCTTTCGGGAGAAATGTTTGTGGCGGAGAAAATACTCAGATATATCAAATAGTCAATATTTCTTCATTCATGCTTATTTGATGGGATGCGGAACTTGATCTCAGATATATAGAGAACGGATATTTCGAAATTTCGAAAACTTCAAGGCAATGTATAACAAACCATCCTCACTGAAATACATAGTTAAATCAAACTAAAATGGACATAATAAAACGCACACATGGTGACGATAAAACAGTGTCAGTGATGTAAGGAATATTAAATGAATTGTAAAACCAATTGCACTGTAAACAACAGGTAGCGCTGCGCTCACGCACACCTTGTGTACTGATCAGAATCACGTGCTTTCGTAATTCTGATCCTGATTAAATAAAAAGTAACTGTGACTAGTTACTTCAGAAAGCAATTTACAGGCTCTCTTGATCATTTCATTTATGCCAAGCGCCTACATATTAAGATGCAGCCGCCTGCGTTCACGGCAAAGAATATCCAGGATGTCCACCGCTTGAACTTCAATATCGCGGTGAACATTCAAAAACACTAGACCGAGCAGTCGCTCATTCGAAGTGGACGCTCTCAAGTCTGCAAGATCGAGCGACTTTAGTCTGCACTTGACGGCAGCGCCTTCGAATTTCGGAATCCACGAGGGCAGTCGACAGTGAAGTCCTGGAGAACGATTGTTATCTTTGGAGAACAGAACAGGCTGTCCCGTATGACCAAAGACAAGACATCCAAAACGAACCTTGTGTGCCCAAAAACGAAGTATTCGAACCTCCTTCACAGCAACTCTAGAAAAAAAAAGAAAAGAAAAGAAAGCGAGAAACGTTAGCTTGAATTTTTGTTTAGAGGGTCATGAGTTCTTGAAGATTGCAGCGAAATACATCGTCCGTTTAAAGTAAGTGATACAGCCTAAAATATATCTAGGTGCAATTCCGCTTTTAACGATTCGCCAAATCACGGGCATAAGAGCATTGTCAAAATGTCAACTTCGACGGTGCTTGTTTAAAAACGCGGTGGCTCATAGCTTCCCCTATGCTTTTCAAGCACACCATATTACTTGTCGCATCTAATGTTAATTAGCCAGGGTCAGAACTCGTGGCGCCACGGCGAGGCAAAATTTTGCCGTGATGTCACGCACGGAAATTCCAAGAGGGCGCCGAAAAAAAAAAAAAAAGGTTGGGGTTGGATCCTGGAAGAGTAGCGTCATTGCCTTCTCTGACTGATTGCAGGACACAAACATATACTAACATATAGACGACCGAAAACCTCGCAAGGCGATTGACTGACCGGTTCCTTCTGACATGGCAATCGCCGTTTCGGTCTTTTCAAATCTTCGAAGTTTCGAAAGGGTTGATATGAATCAGCCGCGCCAAGGTTGCTAGGGGGTGTCATCGTAGGGAAAGCGTTCCCCGCCAATATATGCATCTTTGGCACTGCGTATGCAAGCAATTTATCAATCATGCTTATCTAGACAGATCTTATATAAAATAGTGTCCGTCAAGGCAGAACAATATGTTTCAGTGCAGCCAAGCATCGACGCTTCATGTGGTGGAGGTGCAAAGATCCGTCCTTGTTTAGCTGGTGTATCAATAACAAACTTTCGGTATACAAGAAATGTCTTTATAAAGAACCTGCCACCCAGAGTTTGAATCAGCACACCAAGAATAAAGCAGTCAAGGCGAAACTACTCACACCATGAACCAAAATACCGATCATACGGGGAGCGTGGCGCAACTTCGTTGGGATCTACTGAATGCACATAGGCCTGTAGCTCCCAAGGTTAAATCAGTGCCACTAGAGAGCAAAATAAGGACGTTTATGAGGAAAGAGACCGTGATTTTCAACTCGGGTAAATAAACTGTGCATCGCAGAAAGCTAAACTTCGTGAGGGTGTGACGCTAGCGTTTGGGATAAATAAACCCGGAAGCTTAAGAACGCACGTTACCTGAGTTAAAAAAAAAAAAGTGGAGAAACACGGATTTTGTTTTTGTGTCGACGTCTACCTAAGCCTAATACCGTCAAAACAAGATCTTACATTGTGAACGCTTGTGGAATTTATATCAGTGAGAAACACTTGTCAGCAAGAAAGAGAATATTGTTTTCTTCCTTGCTGACAAGATTTTTTTTTACTAAATAGGTGCTACAGGAGCCTACAGTGTTACTTCTTGTTTTGGAGATGTTTAGCTTATAGTTGACGTCGGCTTAGAGAATATTTTTGTCTTTCTTAATTGTCTTTTGATCCAGGTAACGTCATGTTCTCAATCTTCCGCGTTCTTTCCCAACCACTAACATGTTGTCACGGCATTTGAGCTTTCTGCGATGGGTAGTTTATTTACCCTGGACGAAAAAAACACAGTTTTCTTTTCTCGAAAACTAAAACCACCCAAAGCGCTAGACCTACATGCGCACCAGCGAACATGCAACTCGTTTGTTCCGGAAAAATTCTGCGCCATCTATGAGGAAAAGGGGCTACGACCTCATGCGACGGCGTATGACAAGATAAAGGACTGGCACACTAGCGCCTTCTATTAGGTACCTCTGAAACACTTTTGATTTGCGTATTCCTTGACTGAATTTTTTTACAGCACTGGCGAGATTACATTTACTCATTATTTATGAGAAATGGTTTCTTATAACCTTGTCAAATTTATTTTATGCTCGTGATGAAACAATGATGCGTGAACTATGCGAAGATGTGAAACGTTCCAGGGCTACCCAATAGGTGGCGCTAGTGTCTTATCTTGATATAAACCGTCACAAGCGGTCATAGCTTAGTAGATCAGTCAAACGTAACTGTGTGAACAAGATTTTAGGCTCGACTCCTTCTGACAAACGTTAATTGCCTTATACCTTTTCAGCGTTCTCAGGGGCCAGTGACTGCTCTCAGTAGCCGGCTACCTCCGCGCGCCCCTAACACGCTGCTGTGAAGAAAATCGGAAGTCAGAAGTGGGCTACTTAGAAGATCAAGTTTTTCTGCAACTTCGGTGAGCTGGCTCCACGAGATGCCTGCTTGTAGTGATATAAATTCGATTTAAGAAATCGTTACAAGGAACATTGAATGAAACGGTTGCTTTTGTAGCTCGATCATTTACCGTTTCTGTGGAACTTTAATTGCTACGCTCCGTCGAAGCCGCATAATAAACTACCAACACCTGCTGGCGAGGAAACAATTAATTTCAATGCTTCCAAATTAAATACTTTTGAATCCAAAATCGAGCAGAAGGAAACAAGTGGGGAAAAGCTACTCAGTATAGCCTGATAAATCCTTGCCTAGTGTAACATGGGACAGTTTTGTTAGCAAAAACATTATTCAGAGTTTTAGAAAACAAGGAGCACAAAATATTCAACGCAATAAAAGTTTACAACAGACATTCGCAACATCTGCACAGTTCACAAGATCCAGGGTTCTCGTAAAATGTATTTTTAATTAACTGTTGCCATCACTGTTCGTTTTATATGCCTAAGTACATATAATTTTTAATACGTTCGCGAAGTGCAGATGAAATAATATGTAAAAAATCATTTCGAGTTTCTAAGCGAAATCTGCATTTGCAGTGTGTAGGCCATCTCTTTAGCTGATTGTTTTCCTCCTGCTGTTGCCGGTCTCTTCCCATATGAATGTACCTTTTCATGTCCACAGGCGTGGAGTAATACGTTAGAATGATTGAGTTTTTGTGATGCTTTCTTTTGTGCTGCACAAAAGTTGGCGCATTAAGATAACACGTTAAAGAAAATCGACGTTATATAACAGTGGAGATAGCAGTTAGTAACAGATCGATTTTGTTTATTTTACGTAAGCCCATACTCTGGTGTCACCATGAACTGGACTCGAGATTGTTGTTCAAAACCAGCATTAATTGAAATGTTCATTAATCTTCTTTCAGGTTACTTTAACAGGCACCGGAAGCTTTATACGTATACTGCAAGAGAAATTGATGTGACCAATTTAAACCCGTTTTCAAAATATTAATAGAAATATTACAGTTCTGGTTGTTTCATTGATAAATATAACGAAAGCAGTCGCACTGCCACCAATAGACCCCTTCCGAGAGACTGCCCTCTGTAAGCAGCTGTGGACATGGACGATCACGGCTTTAAAACACGACTTTACTGATAGTACAAATCTCGCCACACGCCTTTCCTACGATTGCAAAAGGCGATGTAATCTTAGCAGATATATAACAACGTAGAAATATGATTTCGTGATCCCATAGATGTTGCGATCGTGCAAGGAATGCTAACAATAATCACTTTTCTCCGGTGATGAAAACGCGTCAAAATTTGAATCCTTCATACACGCTTTTAAATACAGTACGCAATACCTTGAACTTGAGCACACGCATGGAATGCGCAAAATAATAAATCCAAGCGATGTTCGAGCAGAGAAATGCTAAGAAAGCACTACTGTAGTCAATGTGAACAAAGACGACGGCACGAGCGTTTTTGCTGTCTTGAGGGTGCCGCCACAGCATCGCCGTACGAGTATACGTGGATCTTCCCTTCTAGGACGTGCTGGGTTATCATTGCGACACGCGACGAGAATTCAATCAAATATAGCCAGCCGGTAACAGCCAGGTGGCGCTAGTAGAGTGAGAGCCCACGGTTATACCCTGTCTCGTTGTAAATTGGCAAAGGGTGAACGATAAGCCCCACATTGCGTGCCGACGGCTTCGATATGCGCTATGTATTCGAGCGAAACGCACACATATTGGAACATGACGCAGCGAAAAGCTTGATACTTCTTCGCAGTAAAAGCGCACTCCGGTGATACGTAGTCACGTTCCGATTGGCCCATCAGGGCCGTAGCGTCCGCCGTACTGGCATGTTATGCGATCACGGCTTCCTGGTCTACCCAGTATTTTTCCATCAGACACTATAGGCTAAGCGGCGCAACCAGAGTAATAGCTCACGTTTGAACAATGCAGTCGCCGCTCCCAGGCATACCCAATATTTAATCTTGCTTCAGTCTCTTGATAGCGCCCAATCAAACAGCATTGCGGTTGCCTATAGCGCTCTACTGGCTCTACGCGGAACGATGAGCTTCCACCACGCCAACCACGTTTTTCAGCAGAGAGCAGGAGATTCGCGATACAGCGCAGGCGCAGTCTTATCTTTCCCTTGCTTCGTTTACCCCACGATAGATGGCGATAGCTCCCAGCATTATCAAATTGGGCAATTTCCGTCACATCGCTAATATTTTTTTAACAAACTTTTAAGAAACATTTGCCGGCTATTTATTGTTTGTGATCTTATACTGGTGAGGTAGGCTCTTATCCAATAGGCGACGTGGATTTGGCTGACGTGCCGTGGCACCGCGGATGCATCGCAGTGAAAACGCAGAGAGCTTTCGAAGGAAAGAAAGCGCGAAAGAGTCGAGTTTTCTTTTAAAAGTTCTATAGCGAAATTTTTTTTCGCCTCTCTATTTCTGTGTTTTTGTGTTTCTTTTCACACCTTTTACGACGTGCGGTGGATGAAATTCGATTTCATAATCATTTCATGGTCCCTTTAATATATTAGATTATGCGATCGTGCTCCCTGTAGAACATGTACTCCAGGGCCCCTAATCTACACCGCGGGACCAAGCACACGGCCGCTGCCTGCTTCGGTTGGTCAGCTGTGCGGAGCTGGACAATCGCAGCAGGTGGCGATGTGCCGGTCCCCCTGTCCCGCTTGGTCCCGTGGTGGATATTAGCTCAGCTGTCCCTGTATCTGTGCGAATTCCCTTTTTTGTTTCGCGCGCGTGGCAAAAACAAGATGCTTTTGTGCATTTCACTTTCCACTTGCTCGCACTAACACCGGAACTCGTTTTGTTTTCTTTTATAAACGTATAAAACTGAATTTGTAGAGTCGGCACGTGTCGTGTTTCATACGAGTATTTTCTAAGTTTGTCGTGTCATGTGGGAACATTTTCGTGGCCCTAATTTTTAATATCTTTTTAAATTTCTTTTATGTTTTGAGCGACCAGTCAAATTTGACAAGTTAGCTCAATCTCCAGAAACAAAAAAATAAATAAACACACAAAAAAAACGAAATTGTAATAGAAGCATTATTTCCTTTTTCTCGCATCCTGTATACGGATTGCTGCAAAATTAATTTAAGATCTGATTCATTTGCATATTACGTGATACTAATTTCGGAGTTGTTTCATCGCGGGATCTGATTAATCTAATAATTAGCGCTCAGGTAACTAAATTCGTTTTCTTTTTGCTTTTTGTTTTTTTCGGGTGAGCGAACGAAACAAACACTCAAGCATCTCTAGTTTTGACGGTTCCACGTGGCACGTGCACTGGGTCTAATCACAAAACGTATCATGTCTCTGGAACCCGAAAAAGCGCCACAATTTCTTCGAATACAAAGTTATTAGGCAAGGCGAGCTGGTGGAGGTCATGTCAGAGGGTAACGCATAAAACTTGACGTGTGAATACAATCTATACTCAGCTACTGCGTTCGAGAAGTGTGTGGTTATCCCCTTGCTTCCCGTCGTGTCCGGTTCGATATCGTGCGTAACAATTTCTTTCAATGGTATAGTTTCCAGAGTTCTTGATCCTACACACTCACACACTGGCTTTGGCACCCATAGATAAGCGAGTCCAGCGAAATCGACGCCGCGTAGTGGCAGCGCCGAGAAGCTCAAGAGAGGAGATCGTTTCGACTCTGTCGTCTGCTATCGCTGCTTGGTCCTCGTAGGCAGCCAAGAAACAAACCTTGTTTCCAGTAACGTCTTTTTATGCTTCCGCCGTGTCATTCCTACGCACTGACTAGAAGAAGGCTTTTTGGCGTCGAAACATCGCTTCTCTTTCATATATAACGCCGATTCTACGCTGCTGTGCAAGAAATGTATGCTGGTCCGCGTGATGAACGACGAAAACGACCTCCTTTCGTCCGCCATTTTGCCTACCAGCCCGCCCCTATAGACCTTTCCAATGTTTACAAAATCACAGTCCAGCGTGCAATCTTCACAGCCCAGCACGTGCTTGTTCGTCGCTTCGGAAAGCCGTCGGCACCAATGTTCCGACAGATGCACAAGAGCCCCCAAAACACGCGGACGCACTGCTAATATCCCATACAAAAGACATTCTGAAGACGCTAGAGAGTTTTAGGGAACTGTCTTTGCACATTCGATACGGTACAATGAACCCTCCGGCATGAATTGCGCATGCGCGATTCTTCTGTGGTCGCGCATGGCCCAGTTCGTACCGGAGGGCCCATCGTATACCGCATCGAATGTGCAAAAACGGTTCCCTAAAGCTCACCACTGTCTTAGGAGTGCTTCTTCGTTATATGATGGTCCTGTCACATTAGTCATATATAAACTCTCTGGAGACATATTCGAAGCTTACACATGTATGATGCAAACAATTTTGAAAAGGCTTGAGGCGCGTCCGCAAATCATTCTGTCATCATGTGTGCGCCGAACCCCGTACATCGTTTAGTACGATGTATGAGAAGAGTGTGACTGCGGGTTTTAAGGGAATCCGCCCGTAGACGTCGCGTAACAAGGTTGTAACGTCAGTGCTAGAATTTGATACGTCATATTTCTTCTGGTCTTTGTGGATGCACAGTATCCAAAAAAGGTAAACAAGATTCATTTTTTTTCTTTTTTGGCCAGAATAAATTATTCGTGCATCGCAGAAAGCTTGAACTCCATGTGAATGTGGCGCTAGCGGTGGTCATAGAATTCCGAAGTTGCACTAAATAGGGTTATCTTGATCACCATTTTTGACATGGAAACAAAATTTGTGCATCAGCTCATGTCTATCTATGCATAATGTTCGTCAAAGCAAGAACTTGCATTGCAAGCGCATGTGTATTTCTTTCGGTGAAAAGAGCTTGTCGCTATGAGAGAAAGCAAAATTGTACTTTCTGTGGCAAGATTTTTTTTTTACTGAAATAATTTTTGTAGGCTCCTACAAAGCAGTTTTTTGGTTTGTCAAATGAAGGCCGAGGTGGACGTCGCCTTATAAAAAACCTTTTTTTATTTTTTATATAACATTATGGTTTCAAACTCTATTATCAGCTCTAGCTTCACATCCACGAGGAGTGAAAAATTTTCGCAATGAGTAGTTTGATTATGAGCGCAAAGAACAGGGAACCGCTTTCTTTATCGGAACCTGTTGTTGTAAGTGTAGAGTCTGGGAAGTACGTTATAAAGTGCAATCTGGTGACGTAATAATGCAGGTTTGCTCCCTCCCATGGGCACCGCCATGTTTGCTCGTGCTGACGCCGTGACACAATAGGTTGGCTGCGTTTCTTGCGAGATTCCGGATTTTTTAGAAACTTTCGCACATATCGTAGCGCCAAGAACGTCCGAAATGCATAGTCACAAAGCTCTAAGAACAACAACAATGCCTAGAGTGCCGTAAAAAGCAAAGATCTTAATTTGTGCGAAGCCCCTTTTTTCACAAGGGCGTGCGTTTGAGAGTATTTTCTCTTTTTATTGCTGGAGTCTAAAATTTCGAACACTGGCACGTAAAAACTTATTTTTGCTAAGAAGTCTTTCTATATAGAAACTCATTGTTTGTAAACAAGCTCGTTCTCCCACAGGAGCTGTGGGCACTGCGCATGCGCGATAAACCAGTTTTAGCAAGGAAGAGGCATCTGAGCCGGCGCAGTCAAACATACAGCGCTCCACCGCTTCGGCCTGACGTGAGCAAGTTGAGTTGGTGTATAAGTACTTCGTTTCAGCTTGATGGACTTCGGTCGGATAATTTTGGTAGTTGTTTCATGTTACGCGTGGATTAAAGAACTGAAAAAAAAAATTTTGCCTACGCGCGTTAGTTCTTTAGAAAAAAAAATTAAAACAATTGACGTTTTGGGCGCCTCCAAACCACCCTTAAAGGGGGGGGGGGGGGGGGGGTGCAACGATTTGCCGGACTTCGGTCAAAGATTTCAGGCAGTTGCCCTCTGACACTTCTGAAGTAAAGAACAGAAAACCGATTTCGCCTGCGTGTCCTAGTTGTTGCGTAAAAAAAAGATAAATATTGGCATTTCGGGCACCCCTCAACTCACTCCCAGTCTTCAGGGTCACACCTGGTCGCATTCCCAGTGACGTCATTCGGAGTGCCGCGTAGGTTCCGTGTGCTATCTCGGAGGACGCTTCCTCTCCCTCTCTCTGCTGACATTAGCGGGCGTTATGCTGCAGCTGAGAGCCGAGCGAGGTCACGTAATCTTTTCGCCGTAGTTCCTTCGGCTGCCACTTTGGGCTGCAGGTGGGCGAAAAAGCTCGACTTTTGCTTTGCGATTGTGCAGCGGAATCGCGACATTTTTAAAGAAGGAGGTGTTTTCTCTATCCTCCGGGACACGATAAACAACTTAAAAATGACAAGATGCAAATTCTTTTAATCATAAAATCGTTGCACCGCCCCTTTAACTGTTACATCTTCTTCGGAGTCACGTGCGCAGTGACGCGTATTGGGGATAGAGACTTTCACGCGTGCTGCCTCTGCTTGTGATTCACATGGCGACCTTGAAGGTTGGTCTGAGACTCTGAGAGATGGGGACAGGGGGGAAGGGGGAAACAAAGGGCTTGCCTTTTTGTAAAAAAGTTAGAGTGACGTTGTAGCACAACGAGGTGAGGCTCAAGGGAGGAATAGTTTCTTTCACCTCGAGCAGATGGCGCCACTGAAACTAAATATAGTACAACTTTGTCGATGACACGAGCTTTTTGACGCATTTACTCATGTTGAAACGACAATATTTATCAAATATGGCATGACATTGAGCACATAATGGCACGTTCTGCCAACCTATTACATTATACCCATTGCGCGTCACGCTTTCGTTCCCGTGGCCACCACCGCGCGGCTGCGAATCGCGAAATAATCCCGTTCTTTTCTTTCCTATTACTCAACGGAATCGAGATATTTAAAAAAAAAAAAAAAAAAATCAGGTGGTTTCTTTGTTCCTTTTGGTAAAATAAAGAATGCAAAAATTCAAAGCTGGAAATTCTATCGAAGTTATTATTGTTACATCGCCCCTTTAAGTCCAGACGCAGCCAATGCTACGAGCTAATGGCACCATTCAAGCAGCAGTCAAAAGCGCAAGTCACTGGGACTTTTTTGTTTACGATTGATTCAGTTATGATAGGACACGTGTGGAAACATGACGAATACCTCAGCTCGTGACGTCGACTGCACTCGGATTAAAGGTGAAAGGAAGTACAGTGCAAGCCGAAGCGCTTCTAGCGTTTATGGGCTCTCAGTAAAACGGATAAAACAGTCTCTCGATCAGCGAGCTCGACAACGGATGTTTTCAGCTCGACTTCCAATGACCGGACGTGACGTAGACGTACACGCGCCGACCTTTGGCCATAGCTGCGGGCGTGTGGGGCGCCTGTCCGTCGCAGTGTATACAATTCAAGGCTGGTGACTTTGTATATAAACTCTCGCTCTCGAACCTATGCACTACAAAGTATCCGTGCAGCGAGCGAGAGCCACGTAACAGAATAGCTTGTTTTATACCGCCTGCATAGCAAACCGAATCGCTACGCACTTTTCGTCATGGCCCCATCAACTGTCCTACTGTTGGTAATCTCTACGTTTCTGCTTGCCGGTAAGTTGGTAAAAACGCGGAGGTTTTTTGTTTTTTTTTCATTAAACTTTGGATTAATGAGAAAGCTCGTGTTTTCTCATTCAATTTGTCTGCTTGGTAAAGTTGCGGTGCCTGCAGGGACGCGTCCTCGAGTGATGTGTTTTGCATCCTATCCAACCCATGCGTCAAAAACTGGTTCCGAAGTGGCAGCAAATGACGTTGCAGGAGCCGGTATATCATGTTGTCGAATGTCGCAATCCTGGCAGTTAACGCTAGACGTTATGAAAAAAAAAAAAAAAAGAACGAGCGAACGCAAGGGTTGTTGTCGTCGTCGAGTCCCAACGCCTGGCTGCCGAAGCTTCCCTTAGAGGGGTACTCCGGCGATTTCTTCATCGTCCCCGATTTGCTTGAAATTTTGCTAAACTCGCCAAACAACATCGCTAAAATAGTATCCCAAATATTAGGTCAAAATATATTTTTTTTTTTCACGAAGTTATTGAATTTACAATTTCGGTCCTCACCGTGTTTTTCAAACTGAAAGACTCTACTGGCAACAACGAAAAAGTGACGTCAGTGGAAGGCATGGGTTCACTTTTTGGGCTGTAGAATTTGTTCCCAACTGATTCCAAGCAGTTTCATGGTGTCAAATCAATGCTTTGGAAGCTCGCTCCAGTACCCGCGCGCCAGCACGGATCAAATGATTGGCATATTCTATTTTTTAGACCGCTTGCTCGACTGGAAAGCCTGCCTGCCACTGACGTCACGGCACTGAAAAGTGCGGGTATATTTGAATGTTGGTTTTTGCAGCCATTTTCATTTGCCGATTTCACAATAACTAATAGGAATTTCGCGATACTAAATACCATACTGGAAAGGGTAAAGGCCGGGGAGTCAGAAAATATAGTTAGTTGAGGTAGCTCAAAAAATCGCCGGAGTACCCCTTTTTAACTGTCGAGCTGGAGAGAGCGTCCTGCAGCTGGCACAAGAGGTGTCTGCCACATCGATCCAGCACCGGTGCTGGGACACCGCCAGGATCCCGGCTCGCGGCAGCATGACACCTTACCTCACGAGGCGGAAATCTAGAGACCACTTTTCAGAACGCCTCAGCAATGGGCGTCTCGCAATAACCAGGTGGCGCTGGTGCTCTTCGCATGGCGGCATCGTCTTTCGCCACAGTGTTTCACCTTTGGTAGTGTAACAAGCTCACCACCGCATGGTGCCACCAGTGTCATGCCGTCGATAGTTGCACGCCAGCTAAGGGCCGTTTCTCTAAGTTTTGTTGCACCGTTGGAGCGGCTGCCAAATCGCCACAACGCGAAACAGCTAGTATCGGGAAACTTTAGTGCTAGAGGCCCATAGTGCCCCCCCCCCCCCCCTCTGGAAGATACTCCCGACTTGGATCATCGAGACCATGCGGTTCCACGAGCGTCTTGTGCCTAGTCTGCAGCGAAAGGCTGATAGAGATGGCGTTTGACTCAGTGTCAATTCATTAGCCACAAAAATTAAATAACCCCAATGGGTTTTATATAAAGGATCTTCACTCCACCTGAAAGTGTGGTCAAGTCTACGAAAACCACAACCCCGGCCAATCGGGCTTGTCATTTCGCCGAGCGAGGAAATATAGTCTCCCAAAAAACAATCATAATCGTTCCAGCAAAAAAAAAAAAAGAAAAGCAACAAAGAAACATATGATACATTGCGTTAATGTTGGTCAAATGACCTATTTAATAAAAAATGTTATTATCGCTATGCAGTTAGGTTAATATTTACTTCTTAGTAACTAGCATGTGCATGAGTAAAATTACAGATATGGTTTCAATTAGAGATAATCTGGCCATTATGAAAAAAATTAAACTACAAAAGCATGAAGCGGTCACAGCATGTTAGCTTGTTTAATATAAAACGGTTTTTAGGGGCGAAGCTCTTTAGGGGTTAGCCATGTCCGTCCGCCGTCCGCCGTCCGCCGTAGGCCCGGCGTCGGGTGCTCGTGCTTCTGCTCGTGAGATCACGTGCTCACGAGCACGTGACCACATGCTCACGTGCTCGTGTAGGGCAAAAAAAAATTGAAAAAAAAAGATGAAAAAAATTATGAAAAAAAAAGAAAAAGAAGAAAAAAAAAGAGTAGGGGGTTCTGAGGTGCCATCCCATCTGTCTGCTTAAAAAAAAAGAAAAAGAAGAAAACCACACATTCTCCTACTGACATGAATGAAAAGGCTCAAAGAAAAAGAAGAAAAAAAAAAAGAGTAGGGGGTTCTGAGATGCCATCCCATCTGTCTGCTTAAAAAAAGAAAAAGAAGAAAACCACACATTCTCCTACTGACATGAATGAAAAGGCTCGGCATGCTGCGGCTCGGCGTCTACGCAGACAAGCACCACCAGAGCTTCGCCCCGAGCAACATCATTCACCACGTGGAGATGCGGTCAATTTTTTTTTTAATACTTTATACATGTGTATTACATCTGTATAGAGTGGGCCAGGCCTCGGGCCCAATTGTTGGGTTGGCGCCATCCAAATGTGATGAGATTCCATGGAGGAAGAGGAGTCTGTTCACGGGCTCGGATTATTCTGTATACTCTGTAACTTGGCCAACGGCCAAGACCACGCGGTCTCAGCGAGCCAATCAGGGCGTTGGAGGAGGGCATGTGACTCTACTTTTTATCACTAGTTCCGCACAGTGCTGTCGAAGTCACGGGCGGGAGAAAGAACGCCACTTTTGTACAAAGTTTGAGTGACAGATTAATCGACAAGCGGACAAGAGCGACCTCTGGGACACACAAAAGAGGACCCACGTAAGAGGGTAGTTCCTCCTTTCTATCTGTTCTAACTTCTTGGACTACATTCTCGCCTTTGTGTCCTTAGTAAGAGTAGTCCTTTGCTTCAGCTCCGTCGCTCTGATTACTTTCGCTCTGACGAGCTCAAGAAGTCGTCGCTTTCGCTCTTTGGCAAGTTATGGTGAATCGAAGTATAAACGTTGCCCTCAGTTCTCTCCTTTTTAAAAATACATAATACTTTGCACAATTTCAGGGCTATCGCGAGCCAACGACTGCACAAAGGCAGGCTACAGCTGCGTGCCGGAGGAGAATTGTCCGAAAGAGAACCGCCAGGACATACCCGGCTGCGAGACAGTCTGCTGCAACCTGAGTGAGTTTGGTTCACGAGGCTTACATAGTTTTCGCGTTGAATCAGTTCATATCATATCGTTTATTCGGACAACTCACACAAACAAATGTAGACTTGCCGGGGGATCATCGCATAAGGCAATGAAGATATCTGACGAGGCGACTGACCCCCTTCCCTCCCCTCTCCTTCACTTCACTCAGCGTGGAAAACAACAAAATACATTTTACAAATAAATATCACGCAGGTCAAGTACGCAGCTCATTTTTATTATGCACATCCAACAAGCCCACCTTAAAGGGATACTGAACCAAGGAATTTAGTGTCCATAATAAGTGGCGCACGTTCTTTCCACGAGCCAGCAGCCGCCGGTGTGCGCGAGCACACGCAACAAAAATCACGTCAAAGACCTCCATTCGCGGTTAAGGCGACAGTGAAATGTATGGGCTTCGGGCCAAAGGAGAATAAAGACAAGTTTTTCATCTACACAGTGGTGTCTGGTGTAAAAGGTAAGCGATTAATTGCTCTAACAAGCACGTAGCTTTCACTTGTAGAGATGAAAAGCCTGTCTTTATTCTCCTTTGGCCTGAAGCCCATGCATTTTACTGTCCTCTTATTAAGCGCGAATGGAGGCCTTTGACGTCATTTTTGTTGCGTGTGCTCGCGCACACCGGCGGCTGCTGGCTCGTGGAAAGAACGTGCGCCACTTATTATGGACACTAAATTCCTTGGTTCAGTATCCCTTTAATGTGTTAAAATAAAAGATATACATAGTTATAACACTCTGCACAAACAAAACAGCATTGCGACAAAGCACAAGAAAGCATAAATGAGGAAACACACTTGAGCAGAAAACATCCCCTAATAATACCAAAAATCCACAGTCATCTCTCCTTTTTAACGCTGATACAGTATGTTGGATTATATTGCATTCAGATCCGGATGGTCAGTTTATGATGTTTATGAGAGGGTCGGAGAGCACTGAGCGAAGTGACATATTTTACGCTTCCTTAAAGGGGCCATGAAACGAATTTTGGGTTGGGATGAATGATTTTAAATTGGGACTTTACTAATCGCATATCGTTTAGTTGGCCAAAAGAAAGAGGCTAGAAAGTCAAAAGCCAGCTTTTCGGTACAAACATTTGAAAATATAGCGGACTATTTTGTACCTTCTTGCCTTCGAAAGCTCTCCGCCTTTTCACTATGATACATCCGCGGTTCCAAAAGCGCGTCACCGGCGCCAAACTGACGTCAGCAGAGCCCAGCTCACGCATTGGACACGAGAACTGCGTCACTCGAACGTATGCGCTCGCCAACAATCAATCCGTCGACGAATATTTGGATTCGCGTTCGTGGCCAATGAGTGCCCTGACGGAACTTATTGTCACTGGGGAATGACAAGTTCTATGGTGTGCATAAAAAGCACGGTGGAAGCTAGGAGTCATCGCACCGGTGCCGAAGGAATGTCACGACCACGTGATTTCACAATTCGCATTTGAGTTGAGGATTAAAGCCAAGGAGGAAGAAGTAGGAAAATCGTTTCATGACCCCTTTAACTGATACGGTGAAGCATAGGTTTCCGCACCCTGAACAAGCTGCAAAAAGCAAACTATGCGGAGCGCAAGTTCGTCTGCGCTCCGCTTGGTGCATTGCGCTCAAGTGGAAAAAAATTGATTCGTACGTCTCGACATTAACTACATTTACCTTGAGATTTATACAACAACAAAAGGTTAGAACGAACTATGAAATGTCATAACATACTGTGATCTTGTTTGCTTCATTTTAGAGGACGTCAATACATGCGTTGGAAGAGGCGGAAAGTGCATCCCGGCAGGAGAAAAGTGCAATGGAAAGATTGAGCCGTCGCTCACTTGTGACCGAGGACAGCAATGCTGCATTCACTTCTAGGGAGGACCCTATTACCCTCGGGGTGAGCTTTGCCCCCGAATAAAACAACATATGCTGTCCCGTGGCCTAAAATATGAGTTTTCGATGCGACATCACACACAATTCCAGAGCCCCTTGACGTAGCATGGGCCTTTATTATAACCTCTCCCGCTCTTCAAACTGCAAAGTTGCAGCTGGTAAGTTACCATAATGCACCAACATCTGGTACCACTGTTTAGAGTATACGCGTTGACATAACATTGGCAGCTATTGCAGTGGCCTTGCTACTTAGCGCGCAATTTTTGCAGGTCATAGGTCATAGTTCAAAGGATCACCGGCACAGTGCTATGGCGTCACGTGCAAGCCACGTTTTAGTAGAGCACGGACGCCGAATGTCGCACCGGTGAAGGAGGATTCGTCCAACCATTGCATAAAAACTCTATTGTGATGTTTTTGTTGCAAAACACATTTCCGAAACCACCTACCGTTTTCCTCCGGAAGACCCACATTTTTTATCTCAGCTACATAAAAAAAAAAGAAAAACAATGAGAGAGATTGTGAAATAAAATTGGCGAAGTGTCGCGTGTTTCTCTATTTTTTTCTTTTAGCCACATCCAAGATTGAAATTTTATCAGTGAACCTTAGTAGGTGATGCAATTGAACCTGGCGCTCGACAAAGCCGACTGCCAAATTAGGTTTCTTGCGGGAGAGTTAATTAAGAGCAAACAGGCCCACCGTCTATGTCTGTTGTGTTGCTCGTTCTCCACATCCGTGTTCTACATCTTCAAGAATATCTGACCAACCCAGTTCCCTGACGACACTTTGGCCAATATTGTTTGCAAATATTGTTAACTGACGCCAGATGAAGTCTATGCGACTCGCTGCTGCAATGTGAGAGGGTTTTTTGACCGTCGTAAGTCAAACTCCATATACATGACAGTGAAATAAAAGGCTCGGCGGTTTTCTCAGCTTTTGCTACTTGCTAATATAGTGCGTGAAAACTTAAGAAACTCAGGGTGCGGCTCGTCGTCAGCAGCCTGCTTTTTAACGACTTTAAAGCGTTTTCATAACGAAGTTGGGTATAACAAAAAGTGTTCCAGCATCGTCGGTGCTTTCAGCTTTTATAAGAAAAGAATCCTTAAGTACGAATGATCAAGTTCCGAGTGATTCTCCAAATGGTGGCTCCTACTTGCAGATCGCTACCTTGGTGTAATTATGAATCCTGAGAGGGATCGTGAATGTGTTTGATGTGGATCCAAAAGGTACTCGGATAATCCACCGTAATTGTATGTCGGCCGTGGTTAAGAAAAACGTGGACTCGAGCGACACAAGTTTCTTCGTGGATATCGGTGTATATGATAGCCTCCAGACTGCCGGCAGAATTTGCTAGTCGGCTATGTAGCGATTTCAAGCAAAACCTGTAGAAACTCGGCGCTAAAATAGACCCTTTCCGAAATTCAGTGCCATCTGGTGGTTCGTAAAGCAGTTTAGGTTTTGCCATATCAATGGCGGATATGAACTTGTATCGGCACCGTCACTTTCGCAAGTCAACGGCACGCGAGGAATCGTTTAGTGTGAGTTCTTTCTCGATCCCTTTCAGTTCGATGGTAACCAAGAACCTGCATTCAGAACAAAGCTCCAACCCACTCAGATGCCTCGAGAAAATTCTATACACCAAAGTGCTTTAAAGCCGATTGTGTGCCGCCCACAGACTGACTGAATCTGAGTTATTAGAAATAAACGCTTACGTAGCTCTTGTGTTCCCTTCCTACGTCGCGTCGTACTGACCCCCCGAATGTACAGGCCTCGCATCATCCGCTTAGGAGCATCTTCAACGTCTTCCTTTATCAGTCACTAGAAGGCCGCCATTCGTATGGCACAGATGCCGTTCCACAGATGATGATAGTGATCAAAGTGGCCAGACTGAATTTCGGAAAGGGTCTATTGTCACCCTTTGGCGTGAGAAGATGCATTAAAACAATTAAATGATTCTTAGCCCTGTTATTGTTGAGCTTTCACGTTCTACCTTTTTTCCGACCTAGATGAATTACCTTCGCGCTGCCCCTCCCGTTTGATGCCACTTCAGTCTTCCCAGCCAGCAGGTATAGACTTCCACAACACGAATGTCGCCCCCACCCATTAGACGAGGAAGCTTTTAGTGTGTTTATTGATCACGCCTTGGTAAGGGACATTTGATTTTTTAAACAGAATACAACAAATAATAGTTTACTTCCTCACCTCAAGCAGTGTGGTCCTGTCCAAAGCGAATCCTGCACAGTATCCTAAGAAAAAACGACCGCATCTCCACGTAGTGAATGATGTTGATTGGGGCGAAGCTCTGGTGGTACTGATGATACTGATTTTATTGTTCATAAGTAGTGCTGATGGTGCTGATTTTTTTTTTTTATTGCTCATAGGTAGTGCTGAGTTCCGGGTTGGCGTTTCGACTTCATTATTACTGCTTTATGGTCGGTGAAATGCAGAGCCATGCATGCAAAGTTTAACGTGATTATATACGCATTTGACCGCAGCGCCCTCTCCTGTATAGACGTAGAGCGGCTACATGCAACGTTTCATTCATGACATCCCCAGCTCTTGAGCTACTACCACATCTCATAGCCCCCTACTCGTCCCGCAGTCGTGGCCGAGTGGTTAAGGCGATGGACTAGAAATCCATTGGGGTCTCCCCGCACTGGTTCGAATCCTGTCAACTGCGCAAACATATTTTCTTTTTTTGTGAGCACGGACGCCAGACGGACGGACGGACGGACAAGGCTAGACCCTAAGGAGCTTCGCCCCTAAAATTTGACACCGATGAAAAAGAAAGGAGGAAACACCCCACACAGTCTTCAGTCTCGGGGTTTCTCGGAGACAAATTGTCACCAGCTCGTTTATTGTTTGAGTCTTATATCTGCACGCTATCACCTGCCTCGTCGAATGGGTTTCGTATTTTGTGGGAGACTGTACTGTCTGATTACGTAAACCAGTCGCTAGAGTAATATCCTTACTTATGAAATTGAAATATATCAGTCCTCAAGAGATGAGCAAAGTTTTCTTTTCATAAAAGTGCCTATACAAAGCGCTCGTTATTCTTGGCGTTGTTTTCATCAAAGCATCTGAAGGTGCTCACTTCAATGTGAGAAAATTTACGAACTCGAATTCCGCCTGTTTCCCACAAGTCCTGTAGCGACCCTTGGCAGCTGTTCGTTTTTTGAGCTCACAAAACATATTATTAGACATGATTTCTTTACAAGCCTTTCAATATTCCGTAAATTGTCTTGTAGTGTCGAGTCCATTTTGTGTTAATAGCTACCAACTCATTCATATATCTGCACCACATCACGTCTTTGTTCAGCAGGTGTATTCCAGGACTTAACTAATGAATCTACTCCTGAAGCGACCCCTTGTCTGCCACGTTTTTCTTGTCTTGAAGTATCCGCAGGAATGCTGTGCCTGTTTATAGCGTAGGATCATCCGGCGCATGTGAGGGATGATAGTCGCTTCGAAGGTTATTTGTGTGCTTTTAAATGAACTTTTGAAGTCTTACTTACGGCGTACTTTTGTTTTGCAACTTTTATTGACCTACTGGGGAAAGTGTCTAAGCCAATCTGCGTTCTCCCTAAACAAATACTACTTAGCAATAGCGCTACTTCTTGTTCAGTAAATTACCGTAGGCAACGGACGTTAAAGGGCAACTTCGCTTCATTTTTGATATTTAGAAAACTATGCAGCCCTCTTCAGTATTATATAGGAAGACCCCATGTCAAATATTACGATCTAATTCCGTCTATATATTTATTCAACTGGCCTGCAAACTTTCAAATGAGCCAAGTAGCCGAAATCTGCCAACTCTAGCGTGCGACGTGAGGCGCAATCGTCAGCGCAGTCAATGCGGCGGAGTTGGAGCGGCCAACTTTGAGCCACTACGTCAGAGGCATGACTACGTCACTCTCACGTTTTGTTTGTTTTTACTTTTCAGAGCGAAATTGAACGATGACGTCATAAGTTTCTCCTTCCGGTGTTGGCTCAACCGCGTCCACGTGATCACCGTAACGCGGATGCGCTGCCCTGCGCACTTATCGGTCTGTTTCTCCACTCCCCCTCCTCTTTCGGCTTCTCCCCTTCCCCCTTTCCCCCGGGCCCGCGTCGCGTGTCCTGTCCCTCGCCCCACGAACGTCACAAGACCACGTGGTTCGACGTGACGTGGCCATGACTCTGACGACAGGAGACCAATGCTGCCTGACGCAACCGAAGTTTCGGTTTCGGTATCAGATGATGTTTAAATTAAGATTACACATATAATATTCCACATTTCACGAATCCGAAGACGTAGAGCTGTTTAGTAGTGCTTTGTGAAATGGAATCACATGTAAGCCTAAATTTTTCAGAATTGAGCGGGGTTGTCCTTTAAAGAGTTTAGGTCATAGCTGGTGGCAACGTTTCAACTGTCCAGGTTTCCAACGCCTGAACGTCTTTCTCAACATGCGCCTACGGGGAAAGCAGTTGGACGTATTGGCTTATCATTTTGAGGTGACTTTCTGTAATGACTTCTCTCGGACTCACAGTAAATTAGTTATATTTACACTCGCATGACAGATGACCCCCAGCGACATACACTGGCCCCGTTCTAAACCAGGCTTCTTCTTCATCGTCCTTGCGGCTTGACACCAGCAGGGTGCAAGACGGATTGATGATCATCACATCACTTCGCCTTTAGTCGCTGTCGAAGCCGTATCGACACACAGGTCGTCGTTCTCGGAAAGAGCGACGCGGCTGTGGCGAACTTTGCTGTTCCGACGATGTTGCAACCGGCGGTGGCTGCATTGGTCGGTGCGGCGGTGTTGAATGCTGCTCACTATGACTTGGCTGAGTTTTAGACGGTAGCTTGAAGGACTCGTTTATTCCAGGCCTTGTGGACGGAGGTGTACTCGCCCACGCCTTCCTTACGTGATCTGCATGACGCCGATGTGTCACGCCATCAGATGTCTGCACCTTGTACATCACATGTCCCAGACGTTGCAGGACTCGGGCTCCTAACCACTTAGCACCCACCCCGAAGTTCCGCACATACACAAAATCCCCACGACTAAACACTCTCTTTGGTTCACCGAACGCGCAGTAGCCATCCGCGTGGCTGTCTGGGTGAAGCTTGTCCAGTGGAGACTGTAATTTCCGTCCTAACATTAGCTCCGCCGGAGTCTTCCCGGTACCAGCGTGAGGAGTTGAGTGTTGTTTAAACAAAAATCTTGACACCTTGCATGCCACTGTTCCTTCCTCTTGCTTCTTGAGGGCCATTTTTAGTTCCTGAACCATTCGCTCAGCCCTACCATTGCTAGCCGGATGATAAGGAGCAGTCTGCATACTTTTGATTCCATTGATCTTCAAGAATTCTTGCATTTCTTGACTCACAAAGGCTGTTCCATTATCCGACACGACTAGGTCAGGTGGTCCATATGACGCGAATAATTTGCGCAGCTTTTCGATAACCATCGACGAGCTTAGTGACGGTACAATTTCCACTTCTGCCCAGTTGGAATATGCGTCCACGACCACAAGAAAACACACTCCTTTTACTGGCCCAGCGAAGTCGATATGGATTCTGCTCCACGGCCTATCAGGCTTGATCCAGAAATGGGTGGGCACCTGCGGCTCACTCTGTCGGTTATGTTGACATTTTCTGCAGTGTTTCACAAAGCAATCGATGTCCTCATCGATTTTTGGCCACCAAACGTAGGATCGAGCAATTGCCTTCATGGCCGTTATTCCAGGATGGTTCCCATGCAACAGCAGCAACACCTCCATTCTCAACGACTTGGGCAGAATCACTCTGTTCCCCCATATTATGCAATCTTGCTGTATCGAAAGTTCCTGGCTCCTCACCTTGTACACGTGGTACTCCTCAGATAGGTATTCTTGCGGCCAGCCATGGCGAATCCACTGCATGACCGTGGACAGGTGAGGGTCTTTCCGAGTCTCTCTGGCCACGTCCACTGCATTGACCGGCGGGAACTGGACAGCTTCGAGGAGTAGAACATCTCCTGGAACTTCTGCTTCTTTCCGGGTGACCGGCATCGGCAGCCTGCTGAGGCCGTCTGCATTTCCATGGTCCTGGGTTCGTCGGTATTCCAGGGTGTACGTGTAAGCCGACAGCATGAGCGTCCACCGTAGCATTCGCGGGGAAAGCACGAAAGGAATCTGCTTCTGGTGTTGAAAAATACCGAGGAGTGGTTTGTGATCAGTTATTATGACAAACCTTCTTCCACAGAGATACTGATGAAAATGGCGGACGCCAAACACAATGGACAACGCTTCACGGTCGATTTGAGCATAGTTCCTTTCGGTTTTGTTTAGCGTCCTTGACGCGTAAGCGATGGGCAACTCGCGACCCTCTTTATCGCGATGTGATAACACTGCCCCTACCCCGACTGGCGACGCGTCGCATGACAACACCAGTGGGACCTCTTTCTTAAAATGAGTCAGCAGAGAATTTGAGGTTAGCAAGTCCTTAAGGCCATCAAACGCTTTTTGGTGTTTTGCATTCCATTCCCATGCTGATTCATTGTCTAGAAGTCTGTGTAACACTTCTGCTACCTCAGAGCGTCCCTTCAGAAACCGGTTATAAACATTTACCATACCAAGAAATGCTTGGAGCTCCTTCTTGATGGTAGGTGCTGGCGCTTGGCGGATGGCTTCCACCTTGGCCTGGCTTGGGTAGATTCCGTAGCTGTCAATATTGTGTCCTAGGAATTCCAGACTCTCGACGTAGAACTCGCACTTGGAGGTGTTCGCGCGTAGTCCGGCTTTTGACAGTCGCGTCAGCACCTCGATGAGCACCTGGTCGTGTTCTTCCGTTGTTTCGCTGGCGATCAAGATGTCATCTAGATACGCCACCACCTGCGGGACACTTGCTAGCACAGTGTCCATGGTTCTTTGGAACAGACCTGGCGCGACAGAGATTCCATAGGGCAGCCGCCTAACCTTGTACAGTCCCTTTACTGTGTTGATCGTTGCAAGCCCTGCTGCCGCATCGTCGAGCACTAGCTGTTGGTAGGCTTGAGTTAAATCCAGTTTGGTGAACACTCGGCCATTTCCCAGTCTTGCAAAAAGTTCTGTGCTGGTTGGCAAAGGATAAACATTGTCTCTCACCGCCTGGTTGACTGTGCTCCGATAATCCCCACAGATCCGCAAGGATCCGTTCTTCTTTCGCACCACTACTATAGGCGTGGCCCACTCAGCATACTGCGTAGGTTCCAGGATGCCTTGTTCCTGCAGCTTGTCCAGTTCTGCGCACACGTCATCCTTAATTGCAAAGGGTACACTCCGGCATTTCAAGAACCTTGGCTGTGCACCTTCTTTCAGCTCGATGCTGATTGGCGGTAGGCAGCTCCTGGAAAAGACTCTCCAAACACGTCTGGAAATTTCGACACGACGCTCTCGTGGGCGTTGGTCACTATGTGCAGACCCACCACTTGGATCCCCAGAGACGAAAACCAATCTCGGCCCAGTAACGTGCTTCCCTTATTCGCAACGACCAGCAACGGAAGCACTAGACTCTTCTTCTTGAAGTCACGGGCACCATGGCTTTTCCCAGCACATCAAGTCCCTCTCTCGTCCACGTGACTAGCTTTCTTCGGAATCTTCGAGTTGGACACTTTGATGAGCTTTCAACTTGTAGAACTCTTGCACGGAAATGATAGAACGCGCAGCCCCCGAGTCGACTTCCATTGTGACGTTTTCACCAAGTATTTGCACAGTCACCAAGATTTGTTCTGGTGAGCTTTTAAACTGCTTTATGTTTAAAAGCTCGTCGTACTCATGTTTTGGACACATTGTCACGTTTGAACAATCTTCCACATGGTGACTGGATTGTCTGTTCCCCTTAGCCTTGCAAACTCAAGATATGTGCCCTTTTCCCGAGCAGGCGAAACAAATCGCGTTCTTGAACTTGCACCGACCTGGATCGTGATAGCCCATGCACCGATGACAGCGCGATGAAGCATCCGCTTTTAGTTGCATGCCTCTCTCCTTGCTTGGTGTGCTGACTCGCGCGGTTACGTCTTCTTTGCTTTCTTTATCGCTCCGCTTATTACCGATGTCTTTTTGCTGCTTAGTTGTGACCTCTGCCGTGATAGCTAAGTCATACGCAGCCTCGAACGTCAAACTTTTTTCCGCGAGTAGTCGTTGCTGAACTACCGCG
Source organism: Ixodes persulcatus (assembly GCA_013358835.2). Lineage (NCBI taxonomy): Eukaryota > Metazoa > Arthropoda > Arachnida > Ixodida > Ixodidae > Ixodes > Ixodes persulcatus. The sequence goes on from JABSTQ010007644.1 coordinate 43,811, forward strand.
TCAGCAACTCCGAAAACCAGTCTGTCACGGAGCATGATGCTTAGTGGCAACTGAGCGTCACTAAAACCGCAGTTTTCAGCCAATTTACGTAGTTCCGTAACGTAGCTGGCAACCGATTCGCCGTCGTTTTGGTCCCGCTTCGAAAAAACGTACCTTGCGTAGAGTTCTGATGGCCTGGGGTTGACGTGGTTCTTGACGGTGTCGACGATGGTCCTGTATTCCACACTCGGTGGTCGAAGGGGCCTGACGAGAGTCGATATCAGCGAGTAGGTGTCCTGGCCGCAACAGCTGAGCAGTGCGGCCCTTCTGTCGATGTCGGTAACCAGCTTGTTCGCGGCGCAGCATAACTCGACTCATTCCACATATTCTTCCCATGAAAAACCGCTGCCAAGATCGAATTCACCAATTTCTGCGCCGAAAGCCATTGGTTCGTTCCTTCGTCGCCAATGTAATGACTTCACTCGGACTCACAGTAAATTAGTTATATTTACACTCGCATGACAGATGACCCCCAGCGTCATACACTGGCCCCGTTCTAAACCAGGCTTCTTCTTCATCGTCCTTGCGGCTTGACACCGGCAGGGTGCAAGACGGATTGATGATCATCACACTCTGCATGCCGAAAATTCAGCTGCTTCGCGCATCAAAGACGTCTAGTTCTAACTTAAAAAAGCACATCAATGTGAGTACGTTTCTCGATTATAATTTCTCTTCAGCCCGCTTTTCACAATGTTCACAGATCACGGGTATTTTTTAGAACTTGCTGATGTTTCACTGACCTCGTTGCTTTATGCCAGTGCTAGCGCTCCCAGAACTTCTTAATAGGTTCATTAACGGATTCCGGAAACATGTCGACCATGGTCATAATCTAATATATTAAGCAGGTGGGCTAATATTGAATAGTTTTCTCTTTCACGAGACCGAAGGCATGTTTGTAAGCGAAAACATCTCTGCCAAACATATGTACTCGAACACTAAAGTAACGTAAAAGTAACGTAAAAGTAACGTTCGTTATTCTTGACAAGTAACGGTAACGGTATCTCGTTACGTTTATAAAGGAGTAACGTAGCTCAATAACGCGTTAATTGTACCAAACTAACGAGTAACGCTATTTCGTTACTTTTTTTCGGTAACGGGCACAACACTGGTAGGCACCCTGGGTTCTCAAGCGCGAGCTTTCTCTCCATGTGCTCCGAGCTGCGATGGGTTATTTAACGCACACGGCCACCGATCCCCCGCTCAAGATATACACCCTAAAAAAAGGGTATCACCTTACACCTTTTTGGCCCGTATAATACACCCCAAATTTTCATTTCGAAGTACAGCGCCCTATAGTCGAACAGACGGCCCCAAATTTTACGAGGCGCTCGATAACAGTGCGATATAACTTTTAGAGCGCAGCTCTTAGGCGCCCGTTTCCGGCTTGAGCGGCGTCGCCGCCGCTCAAGCCGGAGCAATGTCCCATAATGCACCGCGCGAAGCCCCCCCTCCCCCCCCCCCCCCGGGTCCGTGACCCGGGGGGGGGGGAGGGGGGGCCGCGCGGTGCATTATGGGACTTTCCCATAACTGCACCGCGCGACCCCCCCTCCCCGGAGGGACATTGAAGAATGAGGGGAGGAGGAGGAGGAGGGTACCCTCTCCTGAGTACCCTTCCCTCCTCCTCCTCAAGAGCTGCGCTCCAATTCGGCGTTACAGGGAGTTGTAAACGGCTTTCATTTTTTTTTAATAGCTAAAGTACGTATCAAAGACCACATAAAGAAAACACTGAGTTTTTGCAGTAGGCTCTAGGAAACCCCGATTATATTTTTTGTAGTCAGTAACACGTGCATTAGCTATTTTAATAAGTTGTACCGCACGGCTATCAAGCCCTTCGTTAACTTTGGGGCCGTCTGTTCGACTATAGGGCGCTGTACGTCGAATTGAAGTGTTCGGGTGTATTTTATGGGACAAAGGGTGTAACAATACACTCTTTTACACCCTTCTTTTAGAGTGTATGCGGTGACATAAGTATTGTAAGAAAATTGAGATCCGACCAAGATCACACGCACTGTACATGAATTTATTTACACCATGCAAGCATTTTGCATGCAGTAAAACAACATTAGAGACAAGTTCCTGATACCACCCAACCCACCGTGGTTAAAAAAAAGCACACGCACATAACACCGTGGGTCTAACGATTCGGGGAAATTGGAAAAACAGCACATTTTAACGAATCTGCGCGGGAATACTACTACATAAACGTTTTGCACACTTCAAGGAGAGCGGAAAATCGAGCCGTCTGGAAGTATCTCTCAAACTCTGGTCCGTGTTTTGGGAAGCAAAACAAAACAAAAAACTACCCCTCGTTATATAGGCAGAAGGGTAGTTAATGTGTTTTTTTTTTCATATAATACACTGTCAGCAGCTTTGGGTTTTGTGCAGTCGTTCAGAAGTTCCACGACTTGTGAATTAATTCCGGCGCAGTAGATTTTTTTTTTTCTTCACCCATAAATGTTTTCGCTAGAGGGCATCGAATTGTCCCTTAAGGTAGGTCTTCCTGCATCTGTTAACAGATCCGTACGAACAATGTATGTATAAAGTGATTGTTGTGCTATAGGGTGGTTCCAAGAAACGACTTTTCACTTCCGATGAGCCGCGTTCCACCATGCTGATAAACTGCGTACTCGTAAACCACTTTCACCAGTAATTTGCATGCAGACGCCAAGTTATTGGCGTTGTTTTTTTTTGTTTTTAAACCTGCTTTTGTCCTGAGGTCGCACTTTAATGAAATTTTGTTTGCACTCGCTTTACCGGGCTTTAGCTGATAGATAACTGGCTTGAATCACCCAGCATTATCGTGGCAACATTTTAATATCAATTAATATAGCTACAAAAATAAAATTATTCTTAATAATGCGAACCAAAAACGCAAGCAGGGCGTTTACCGTTTCAATTTACTCGAGTTGACATAAATAATGAAAGAAACGTGAAATATATACCTCATGAGCGCTGAGCAGCAGAGGCAACAGCACAGTCGCGTGCGCGTGGCTTTCAGATTTCATTTATTTCTCGAGCACTCGCGAAAGGACGGCAAACCTGATATTCAGGTGCCGCGCCTATACCTTTGCCTTTGCTGCACATAACTCCAGAGATAAATTATAGAAATTACACAATATCTATGCATAAGATACGTTCTGCAGAACGCTTGATACGATTTCTATCTTTAGACGTAACTTTTTCCGTTAAACGTACACAACTAAAGTTTGTTATACATTTTTCTTCAATGTGTAGAACTCGGCAATAACACAGATAAGTTTCTGGGCTTAAGAGGTGCACGCGTAATTATGCGCAGAACAAGTAAAAGTTTTTTAGGGCTACATAAAACCCCTAATCAACTAAAATTCTACACATAACATTATTCAAATTTATATGACATCATGCAACTCACTGGACCACCTAAAGCAAAAAATGTTATCTTAACAAAATAAGCAAGGGCTCGTTCCATCAAATCAATACTGACCGAACTCACCTTGCTGCCTGTGGCCCAGGCTGAGCCAGACTTGTACACGTTACTGAAAAAAGTAACCGATTACAATTACAATTACTACAGTCAAAAAAGTAACCGATTACAGTTACTGATTACTGCCTCCCAGAAGTAATTGAACAATTACTGCAAAGTAATTGATTACTTTTCACGTTACTTTCACGTTACTTTTTATTGCCATGACAGAAATACACAAATACACAGTAAAATCTTGCGTACACAATTTTGTTTGTTTATTGTTCCCTTTTTTGTTTTCAGAACTTATTAAGTTTTAGCAGGAGCTGCCTCTCAAAGTTTTCGTCCGTCATCTTTCCGCATTTTCTTGTGAAGACGTCCACCGCGACGCTGAAAACCCTCTCGACGGACGCACTTGACGGAAGCACGGTGTTATAGCGCACGAACACCTTGCGAACCAGTTCATGCTTATGCAGGGACTCGATGCCCGTCTCCGAGTCTGCCATAAAGCGGTCTGCTTCGATGCAATTTACGCTAGGAGAAGGTACTCCGGGTGAAGCCAGCGCAAAACTAAAAAAATCGTCCGTGGGAGATTTTTTGGGAGCACTCAAGGAAACGGCGGTCACTGTGCTACCGTAGCACTGTCGGTTCAGCTCGTTCTGCAGAAGTGTTTGAAGCTCCTGACGCCGACCTTCGCTTGACACCCACATCGTCTTGAATCGAGGAATCGTGACGGATGCAATCAAAAGCTCGCGGTCCTCGAAAAGGTGGTCGAACCTGTGGCATAATTAAAAACAAAAGTGCACCTTAATCATACATGAAATTAAACAAAACGTGGCAACAAAGTATACTACTAAGCGGATACGAGTCAGATTTTAGACTGATATAGATATTGAACGTTTGTAAGTATGATAGCAAACAAAGAAAAAGTGATAGGCTGCGGGAACCTTGACAAAAACTGTGGAACCTCTTACCTCTTGTGGATTCCGGTCAAAAGCGCATTGACGAGGGGTGTACAGAATGCCAGTCCCGACATTTGCAGGTGTTCCAGGCGGCGCTGAAGCACGCTGATGGTGGGAAGCAGATCACCGATCTACATATTTTCGTCTTTTTGGACGATGTCGATAGCACACGACAGGGGCTTCATGACCTGTGCAAGTAATGTAAAAAAAGGCATCGTCATTAAAACTCTAGCTTCAACTGCAGTTAATATATAAAGATACAAAAGACATGGAACTAACAAATATATACCGAGGTTAGTCGGCCGGATTATTCATATTAAAGACGACATTTTGTCTTACCTCACAGTACTCTTTGATGAACTGGAGGTCCTGTGGACGCTGGAAAGGAGGTGTTTGTAGAGCCCTACAAAGACCGTCTAAGTCTTTTCCCGCAAAGTCAATGGTCAGGATGCATTCGAAAGCGTCGAAGAAGGAATTCCAACGAGTGGCGACCGGTCTTAACAGTGTCCGGCCACAGTACCTCAAGATGGTTTCGTTAGCGACCGAAGATTGGCCCTGCTTGCTCCATAGGGCTCGACATGACCGCAGGACGGACTTGAGGGGCCCCGCAAAAAGGTCATATTTCTCCGCTTCAGAGGCGTCAGCAGTCGCCACAAGGTTCAACGTGTGGGCAGAACACCGGTGGTGAGGGGGGAGGCGGGCTTCGCCATCAGCCACGTCGCTCAGGAGGGCTGTCACATCCAAGACCTCGGAGAGGTCTTTTTCCACATCGGTTATTGTGTCTTGTGGTTCGCTAAACAGTCTGCACAAAATCAACAGGACAGGACTTATGTCTTTTCACTAAACATCAGTTAAAGAAATGGAGTAATTAGCAATTCATACCTGAATGCCTTGACAAAGTTCGAGCCATTGTCCGCTACGACCTTGGTTACTTTTCCCTGCAAGTCGTAGTCTTGGAATGTCTCCAGCAGAGTGCTGGCCAGCTTGTCATAGGTTATTCGACCTGGCATGCGCCGGCAAATTAGCACTGCGGACTTCCGAGCTAACGCTGTAGGTTCGAGCCAATGACACAGTGGCTCCCATGTAGCTTCTGCGGTAGGAAAACGCAATATTAGTACATATTCTTACAAACGGTTAAAATAACTTACCGCCGAAACGTTGTCCAGCAGTCGGCCGTGACCACCACGTAAGGAACGCTTGCCAGGGATTCCTTTAGCCGGAGCTTCATTTCCACGTAGCTTGCATCCAGCCTTGTCATCAGCATTCTCCTCGTCATAGGTGTGTAGTTCGGTGCCACATATTGAAGCAGGTTCACACAACTTTCAGCCTCTACAACCGAAAACGGCTGCAAAGAGTCGACAACGAAGTTGAGAACGAGCCTGTCGAGCTTGACCTGGGACGTCGTTTCGCTTGCAAACGATATCTTCGGTTGTTTGCGTTCAGGGGTTGGGGCTTCACAAGTCTTCCGCTTCCGCAGCAGACTCTCAAACTCTGACAAACTGCCAGGGTGTTGTCGCTGAAAATAATACCGAATAATGGCAAGGTTTAGTATGATAAACATTATTTCATTTGCATTTGATGCCTTCCTTTGATAACATGAAATCATCGCAGATAACACATGCCAAAGCCCCCCTCCCCCGCCCCCCCCCCCTCCAGCAGCAGTATTATTACGATAAACGATGCGATACCTAAGAGTTGACATCTCCTTCCCCAATAATATGTAGCACCTATAAAATGCAGTGGCCAGCGCACAGTTGGGGTTATCTACTAAAGCTGCCCTGTATACCTTAATTAGGAGAGATGTAAGGACAAGCAAAGAATATGACGCTAAACGTATTGAAAATTATTCGTCAAAATTGTTATCAGCACAAAAAGGCATCTTACCTTGATGTGCGTCCGCAGGTTGGAGTTGGTGGCCCTTGAGCAGGAAAGCATCTTTTGCTGTGGTCGACAGAGCAAACACTCGAAACACACGTTCACTTTATCTTCAGGGTCCTTAACTTTAAACATAGGGGCAAGCTGAGGCCAAGGGGAGTCTATGCCTCGATCCTCCATAATGGTATAAGTTCCAAAAATATTAACTAACTGCCGAAATCAAGAGAAGCGCTCCCGTTTTATAGCACCGCGAAGACCATGCATCATCCCCGTCCTGGAGTTGATGTCGTGGATTTGTTGAAAACCGAAAATGGGATCTTGTTGGCCTTTGTTGACCGGATCACACAATGAATAATACCAGAAGGATGGCTATAAAGAACACCGCCTTGCTAAAACAGTGCAGTACAGCCAAGGCTACAACTCGCTGAAGCGATTTAGAAGCGAGAAACGTGTCTCATGAGTCATTTCATTGATAGTCGCGGTAGGAGACCACCTCGTTGATGTCACAACATTGTACCCTAGTTTGTTTCCCGTATGAGGACCTTTCTAAAAGCCTTTGAAATCAAGAGATTAGGGCGCAAACGTAGATTTAGTTTTGTATAAAGGAGGTCACTGCTTCACAGTTCTATTGTAAAAATTGCTTTGTCCGTGCTTGTGGCACGGATTTCCCCACTTCTCTCTCTCTCTCTCTCTTTGTTGTCCGTCTGTTTTTTATTATTATTATTTTATTCTTAGACCCGGACCTTGTCGTGTGGCTGACGCGTCGACCTAAGGAACAAAGCCCACTAAAACGTCAATAGCGAGTTCCCGTCGACTTTATCAGCAATCTGCAACGAGATCCGGAACTCCCCAGCCAAGGCTGGTGGCGCGCTTGTAAAAGAGCGTGGCGTAAAAGAAAAAAAGGAGTTGCCGACTAATCCTAGTTTTATTTTTTTTAGATGTTAAAAAAAAATGTCAATCATTTTTGCTACATAGCTGAGTGACTATGCTGATTTTTGTGAGAAAAAATATTGTGGGATGAAAAATGTAATTGGTAATTGTGTAATTGATTTTGTAATTGATTACAGAAAAAAAGTAATTGAATTACTCCGAGCGTTACAGCTTGACAAATGTAATTGAAGCGTTACAAAGTTACACTTAACTGTAATTGATTACAAGCAATCAATTACTTGTAACGCGTTACGTACAAGTCTGGCGCCCAGCCACCTGCTGCGACCAATAGACCCTTTCCGGAATTCAGTCTGGCAACTTTGATCACTATCATCATCATCTGAAACGGCATATGTGCTATACTAATGGTGGCCTTCTGTTTACTGTGTTTACTGATGAAGTAAGAGGTTGAAGATGCTCCTAAGCAGATGACTCGAGGCCTATACATTCTAGATGTTAGCGCGGCGTGAAGCAGGAATTGGACGCAAGAGCTGCGTAAGCGTTCATTTCTAACTCGGTCCAGTCAATCTGTTAGTAGCACTCACTCGGCTTCAAAGCCCCTTGATGTATAGAACTCTATCAAGGCGTCTATGTGGGTTGGCGCTTCGTTCCGACTGGCTGCATTTGTTTCGCCATCGACACTAAAAGAGATTGAAAAATAATTTTAGTGAAGTGCACATTCTCGTTTACCGTTGACCTTTAAAAGTGACGGTGCCTCATAAAATACTGCAGACCACAGGTTCATTGCCGCCATTAGTATAGTAAAAGATAAACTGCCATTTGAGCCACCAGATGGCACTGAATTCCGGAAGGGGTCTATTGGTCACTGTGATGAGCGATCCCGCGGGAAGCCGAAGAGGACGAGGAAGAAGAAGACGGGGTGGGGCATGCGAGGAGCGCGTGAGAGCATTCGAGCGGTTGACAAAGGACGGAGTAGACGCAACCAGGCCGGACCTCCGTCGGCGTGACCAGACGTCAAGAGGTTGGACCCACAACCCGCTTCTCACGCAGTCCGGGCGCCAACTTTCCGGAGGTGGACAAGACTGCATGCGGGGCGCAGTTGAACACCCGCTGCCGCCCCGTGCCACAGACGTACTGGGCCTGATTCAAGCCTTCGTCCAACGCCCAACCGCCTTGTCTCTACGTGGTCATAGGCTGCCCCCAACGTACGGGGACTGATTCAAGCCTTCAGCCGTCGATCAACTACCTCGTCACTAAGCATCTCGGCCCTGACGTCGGTAGACCACGGATCATCGGCTGCCACGGGTTCTACGCCGCAAGGACTGAAAAGTCGTGAGCGAGGGACATTTTAGTGGACACTTGAACGTAACTCTATTTGTTGAAGTGATGTAAATAGTTTTGTAATTATTTTCTTTCCATATTTCTATAGTGCAATGTGAGTTATCCCATAAGCATCCTCGTGTCTTCTGTCATTTTTTTCTAACATCACGAACCTCGCGACAGTCACATACCGTATATTAAATATTTTGCCATTCTATTTTTATCCTTCAGCTAACAAAGTGTAAATTCACATGAGCTAGTTCGGTCGCGGAGTACACCCAAGTTTGCTCAATCTCTTAATTTTGCAGCGTATTGTACTACCATTTCGACCCACATACGCTGCGATTTTAGAGCGCAGCTCTTCGGCGCCCGTTTCCGGCTTGAGCGGCGTCGGCGTCGGCGTCGGTCGGCGTAACCGCGCGGTGCATTATGGGAAATGTCCCATAATGCACCGCGCGACCCCCCCCCCCCCCCCCCCCCCGAGGACATTGAAGAATGAGGGGAGGAGAAGGAGGAGGAGGGGTATACCCTCCCCTGAGTACCCTTCACTCCTCCTCCTCAAGAGCTGCGCTCCAATTCGGCGTTACAGGGAGTTGTAAACGGCTTTCTTTTTTTAAATTAAAATACTAGTACCAAACTCCCGCAAACTCTCAAAAATAAAATAATTTTCACTAATTTCCACATTTTCACTTATCGAAGTTAAATCACAGCGTTTAAAAAAAAACGGAATGTGACGCGCTGCAGTTCGGAGCTCACCTAGCGAGCTGCGCTGCACAGGTGGATGCCCGCAAATAAGGCTCCATTCCGCATAGCATTCCGCGTATCCAAATGAGTCTTCACGCGTTACCGCTCAATCACACTGGACGCGAATCCGCGTTCGCAAAGCGGTTGCGAACGCGGTTGTATAAAGATCCAGTACAATTGCACGTGCACTTGATGTCATCGAGTGCGCGTGCAATTGTAATGGGTCTTTATGCAACCGCGTTCGAAACCGCTTTGCGAACGCGGATCCGCTTCCAGTGTGAATGAGCGCTTAGAGAGGCGCCGCGAGAGCAGTTGGTGAGAAGACACGGACCCCGACTTCAGCCGGCAACATATCGCCTTGATAATCCGGACTGCATCTTTAGTTGTGCAAAATTTTCTCAAGAAAAGAGGCATTTTCCGTGACCCCGCACGCATCGATGCAAACATTAAGAAGTGGAACTTTTCCAAAGACTCACAAGTTACAGAGACATATATGCAAGGTCTTGTTTGTTGCCGATTGTCACTTCGCCGATTTCTAAGTGCCTCCGGGCCCAAACAGATTCGCGCCGAGATAGAAGTGCGCCCAGTGTTCTAAGAATTGGTAAAGCAAAAGTGCAGGTGTGTATAACAATACTTTGATTATATATAACATTTTAAGTACAACCACTGCCGTTGTACATAAACGCAGCATCGTTACCGATAGCCCGGATCTCAGCTCGTTCCTATAGATTTTCGCATCGCTTATCACCCGGGCGAAAACTGCTGAATCACTGAGCTGTGGACGCATGCGCAGCGTCTGATATACCGCACAGCAGAGCAACAGCGCATGCTCAGAAGGCCTTCCACAGCCCAGCAAACAAAGATGGCAGCGCGCAGAAGGCGATTTTTGCAAAGGTCTATACACACGCTAAGCCAGGTATCTCTCGGCGAGCTTCGTTGATTGCAATCTTGCTGGTTATCTTGTAACCTTCGCGACTGCTATTCTCATCTATGAAGAACCAATGAGACGTCGGAAAAGAGACAACATCGTTGCGCTAGGAAGAGGGAAGCGAGGTGGGCTCGTCCTATGACAGAGGGTCAAGCGAGGGAACGAGGCGCTTCCAGAATACACCACTACAAAAACTTAGGGGACGCTGAAGCTTCTCTTTTAAGACTGGAACACGATTGCGTTAATCGGCCTCGTTCGCAAAACCTTCTCATATAAACCCGTTCTCGCTCTCAAGCAGTGCAAGTTTGTGTGCATGGTCTAGCTGATAGCGTCACGAGTCACGTGACGTCACACAACGTAACGTGACGCGCACGACACATGTGGCTGAGACGTCACGACCCTATCGACCTTCTAAATTTAGTGTAGAAGTTTCCGTTAAAGTTGGCGGTCAATTTTTCCGCTCAATTTGGAGGGAAAAGATTCAGCTAAAATTGGCGAAAACATTTCTGCTAAATTTGGCGGGAAATTTATCCTTTATATCTGGAGGGAACATTATCAGCTAAACGTGGCGGGAATCGTTTCTGCTAAACCTGGAGGAAAAATTTCCCGCTAAGTTTAGCGAAAATTTGTTCTGCCCAATTTAGGAGGTCGATAGGGTCATGACGTCACACGTTGTTGCGCGCGTTGCATTATGGGACTTTTTGGTCTCACCGACGCCGACGCCGAACCCGGATGTTCTGCGACACGAGCTACTACTAAACGCTATCCCGTTAAGAAAAGCGTGCATTGAATCTTTTATGTTTCCGTCGACCAACATGCACTTCAAAGAGCTCCTCGTCCAGGATTCATTCTTTGTGGTCTGTAGAGTGCGTAAGCTCCTCTACTCCAGGAGGGACTGTATACAAACAAAACGTACGCGTACATTTCACGCATTCGTACCCGGTAGAGCACTTGTTTCAATTTATTCAGTGGAATACGGACTTTACGAAATACACTTTGAATGCTATCATAGTTCGACGTAGTGAATAGTGATTCACTAAAATTTCAATTTCCTCATTTTCTTGTGGTTATTGAGAAAACTGCACACATGTTGTATACCCGGACTTGGAAATTTTTACTTTACTTCCTTCTTTCATGGTTGGTTGAAAATCTGCTCAATCTTCCGAATCCTTGCTACCGTGTTTCAGTTGGCTCAGGTTGGTCAAGGTCAACGAACCCCTGCTGTCAATTACAGTGGTAAATTGTAACATCATTGTAGCTATGATTACACAACGTTGTCGTCTCTGCCTCTCCTTTGTATGCTGTATAATGAGAAAAAAAATAAGTGCTAGGAATCACCGAGGGGGAGTGGAGGTTGTTCTATGGTCTCTTTTTAGTATTTACCTGATTATAACTGTATTTTACTCGCACGTACATTAGCTGTAGCGGCGTAACATTGTTTCATAAGTTCTTCGGCGAAAAGAGAAGACACATATGCCCTAAACCCATTCATTAGGAAGAGAAACGTATTTTGTTATTCATTTTGCAATTCACAGCACACAAATTGCATACGCCATATCGATTATTCAATTTGGGGTTAAGCCCCTTCTGACTACTTGACTGATCATTGTCTACATGACACGTGTGATAATACCCTGCAAAATATTAAACAATGCGCGTCCGTACAAATGTGTTGTTTAAAATTCTACTGCCACATCCTTATTCACCCTTCTACTACGATGTTGTACAATCTATATGCGCTCTCTGATATAAAATGGAGTTGTAATAAAATTGTAAAACTAATTTTTGAGAAGGTTTTATAGTTTGCCGCTGGAGGCTTTCTTTTTAATGCCGTTCGTGCCAACTCGTACCAAATACATGTTTGCCGCACTCCGCGCCGAGATAAAAGAGATTTCACGCATCAAGCACTGACCCTGTTGTTTATTTATGGTCCTCTGGACCAGCGAACGGAGGTTCGGCGGCCGATAGCGTTTGCGTAAGCCTCCTACGCAGCAGATGGCTTGCACGTACGCATTGAGGGTTTAAGGTCAAGCCTGGTCGATAACTTAAGGGACGGGTGTAGTACAGGAATCTATTTCGTCTTGAGGCAAGAAATGTGTTATTTTTTTGCAGTTAGATTCAGAATGAATTTAGGAAAGTATCCTCAGAACATTATGATTTTAAGAACATTACACAAGCATCTCAGTCATTGGATAGATCAAGAAAACAAACTGCCGGCCATGTCTAAGAAGTGTAGTGAAAAAAATCGCAATTTTAGACAGGGTGATCCAAAGCATACAATTCTGAAATAAATCAAATAACTTTGATTTAAATCTAATAAATCTTATGTATTTAATTTGCAACAAAATAATGGTCATTATTATGAATGTGAAGCACATATGCTGCTTCGCAAACTTCCACAGACGAATGATCAAATTTTAGAAACGGCCTCCAGTCATTTTAGCATACCCTAGCGGGGATAGATCGAAATATTAAAAAACATATTTGACCCACTGTACTTTAAGAATCAAACCAACTGCCGCAAAGAAGATGCTTCTAGGAACACTTTGGAATAAGAAAGAGTTGTCTGAAAAAGAGAAGTCATGGTGGACAAGTTTAGTCGGGGTTCGCGCTTTCCCTACACTCTAAGAAAAAAGGGAGTGGTACTTTCTCCTTAAAAGGCCAAACAGAAATGTCCCATATATTGCTCTGCTCAGGGAGGAAATTTGCGCCTTTCGGCAAAGGAGAGAATTTCCTCCCCCAAACCAACATGGCGGTCGGCGGGTACGAGGCGAGCGACGGGCAGTTGTAACGAGGTGCACGGCTCACGCCGCTTCGCGAACGCAAGGCACAAGGCGCGTATTCCTATTTGACGACCCCAAACATCCTTCTCCAGGCACCAGCACCGCACCCAGTGCGATGCAGACTTTATTGAGCATACGAACTGGATGGCGTAAGTGGCCGGTAAGCGACGACGAGACTCGGAGACATGCGGTGGACAGACCGATGCAACCACGCTTTTATCACGCATTTGCTCACCTTTGTCGTTGAGAAATCCACTCGTTCGTATACATTCAGCAGCTTTTAGCGCACGGAGGGCGCTTATCAGTCAATAGGACGCGATAACAAGCGATCGAGACGACGATACACTTTCTACGATTGTTTTCATTTTGAATGAATGGATAATACGGAGCACTGAACGCTGTGAAACGGGCGGTGACCTGCGCCACCTAGTTTAGGTGGTTAAAAATAGTAGAAACCCTATGTGTTTTCTAGCGCCCACACCAGATGGCGCTTTCACAAGCATCATCATCATCATCGACTTGAGGAAAAAAAAGGTAGGCGTAACAGTTAGGCCGCAGTCAACGAGGTAGGCCGCAGTACACACATACACCTCACCTTTCACACATATATCAAATCCCACAAATCCATGTACATACAAGCTAACATACAAACACAGGCACGTATAACAATAAAGACAACTGGCAAGCCCCACACACCGACAACCTACTCCGACCATTCGGAGTATATATTAGGGATGCCGCGAACTTTTTTCGAACCGAAGGTTCGATGATCGAATCATGCGGTTCGAAAGGCTCGAAAGATTTCGAATTTTCGAACTTTCTATATCGAGAAATTTGACGGAAGTCGATTTTTCGAACTTATTAAACTAAGAAGTCGACGCTTTATAAAAATTTCGAACTTATTACGCTGCAAAATTCGATGCTCGTCGAACTTTCGAACTTGATAGGCTAAAAATTCGATGATTTTCGAACTTTCGACCTTCTTGCATTAAAAAGTTCGAAGCTTTTCGAACTTCCGAACTTCCTACGCTGTGAAATTCGATAAGTTTCGAACTTTCGAGCCTATTAATCTAAAGAATTCGAAAATTGTCGAACTTTTGATTCCTGAAAAATCTAAATTTCGACGAACTTCGAACGTTTAGGGTCAAAGTTCGAAGTTCGTCGAACTTCGAAAGACCGGCAGGTGGTTCCATTTGGATTGAAGCAGTGAGGTACATTCGTCATTTTTTTTTTTCAAATTTACATGCGGTGCCGCATTCCTTGCGAAAGACAATGCCATTTATTTCAATCATCTGGCATGCTTGGTTTTAAAGAAATAGATTCCCGAAGGAGCGAGGAAGGACGACGGGTTTTTGACAATTGTCGTTTGTGCCATATTTGAAGCGCGCTATAGCCGAAGCTATTTATGGTAGAGATGTTAAACTTTTTAAGAATGATCTATGTATTGCCTAGGTAAGTGTCGTCTTAAGATATTATTATTGTTATTCAGGACGAGTTTCGAAGAAATATCCAAATATGTATCTACGGGCAATCGTGCCCTAAACTTGGTATTTTTTTGGTCTACATTTTTTGAGGTATCGCATTTAAATTAACACCACAGACAGTACATAATCATTACCATCTGCAGAATACAAAATAATGTATTTATCGTTTTTTTCACGTTGAGGAATAAATTAACTCATGGGAGAAGATTTCTAAAATTGTTCAAGTTCTGCACGTCATAAAAAAAAAACAATTTTAATTTTTTTTTTCATTTCACGTTCTTGTGACGTGTTTCTTTTGGCCTGTACACATTTTGGTAGGAAAAACTTGTTTCATAGTTTTGGGCCTCTGAATATGCAAGAATACAACACTTCCGGCGGGTTCTTGATAGGTTTTTTTTTTGTTTCTCTCCAGCTTTTCATTTTTGCATTTATTTTTATGTTTATTTATTTATTATTTTTTACCAATGGCAGAGTTATTTAGGTCGAAAACACATAGCTTTGAACTTCCGAGCCGCCGAGAATGTGACAAGTAGTGCCTTCTGACAACGATTTTCTAACAATGACCATCTACCCGATCTTTTATGCAGTGAAGAGCTACAGTAGCTATACATATGCGTAAATAATTTCGGATTAAAATGAACTCGACCATGCATTCTTTCCCCGCATTGTTTACTTTAACGGTCCGAAATATCTGGGGGGGGGGAGACTGGAGCCCCCCGTTTTTCCTCTTCCGACGCCACCGGTATGGTAGAACGCCCCTCGACCTCAAGTTGTATCAGCTTCTGTGCTTTTTGCTCGGCGTTTCTTCCGTCCCGGAAAATAAACCTTCAAAGCAATTACAAACAAAAAACGTGTCAAGGTGCAGGCGAGCTGATATATGTTGATCATGATGCAAAATCCCGAGACTGGGAATGAAATTCGCAAGAAATAGTGTAAGAAGAAAGAAAAAAGGGGTCAGGATAACGTCTCGAACTCAGCTGAGTTGAGTTTGAGACGTTGTCCTGAGCTGACTTTGAGACGTTGTCCTGCCCCCTTTTTTCTGTCTTCTTACACTTTTTCTTTCAAATTTCATTCCCAGAGCTGAGTTTGAGGCGTCATCCTGTCCCTTTTTTCTGTCTTCTTACACTTTTTCTTTCAAATTTCATTCCCAGTCTCAGGGTTTTGCATCATGTACAAACTAAACTTACTATACGCCAGCGTCACTTGGGTGGCGTTCGATCGGATTACTACCAGCATGCAAGGGGGTAGGGAGGCAGTTTGCCAGATCGCTTTAAGGTCTTTCTGAGCCTCAACCACCTGCCTGCCCCTGGCCGTTTCAAACTGGATGAGTATCGTTAAACAGTGCGTTCGTGTGATCACTACTTCGTGATGCACGTTAATGACCACCCCGGGCTTGCGGTCCCAATTACTGATCTATGGTCAAACGTCACTCTGCACTGGCAAATATTCCAACACATCCGGGAAATTCGTCGTCTCATTTAATTGCCTGACCAACTTCGCGCAGTCTAAATATCACACCCGAACTTTTCTAAACATGATTTCGTGAAAACCAGTGAGGCGTGAAAACGTTATTTGAAACTGAAACTGGCGGAACATTAAAACCGGACCTCGAACTTTCCGCACTTGGACTTCAAAGAAATTGGAAACTTTCAAAGCTTTTTTTTTTTTTCAAAATTAGCTTTGAAAGAGAATCGAAACTTTTGACCTTTTCGAACTTCATGTAGAAAGAAATTCGAAATATTCGAATTCATCGAACTTTATGTTTATAAGAATTCGAAACGTTAGAATGTTTCGAATTTGAGATCCAAAGAAATTCGAAACATTCGATTCTCTCGATTTTCAAGTTAGGAAAGTTCGAAATCTCGAATTTCTCGAACCTCAAACTTCTAGAAACCGTGAAAGCTTCGAACTTTTCGATTCGAAACTCTACGATTTTTGAAAGTTGCGAATTTTTCGAATTCGAACCTCTGTACGGTCGAAAATATCGTAATCTTTCGATTTCAAACATCAGTTTGGTTCGAGAATATCGAAACCTTTCGAATTCGAACCTAGGATGGTTCGCGGCATCCCTAGTATATATAGTGAACGAATATGTAACCGCGATTTACTTGTGTACCTGTCATCAAGAAATAATGTTACAAGCATGTTGCTTCATACGCACCAACATTATATTCAGGCAAAATATTTTGAGCGCGCTAAGGCATCTATCCCTTACTAAAAAGTGAAGCTGAATGTGGTAATTATTTCATGTATTCGAAAAAAAACTACCTCTCCAAACGGTACCAGGTCCTAGATTCGGCTTCCCCGCACAGTAGCTCACAGGCGCACGTCGGCCGTAAACAAAACTCCCTCGTACAGTGCCGTTTTTCAAATGCCGCTGTGGCGCAATGGTAAGATCTCGGGCTTCAACGCGGCGGTCCCGGGTTCGATTCCCCTTCGTGACGTATTTTTTTTTTTTTTTTCGGACATTTTCGTTTTGAGAGGCATTTGGCGGTGTTTACGATATTTCTTTTTTCCAATTCACAACTGCAAAAAAAAAAAAAAATATTCCGCATGGATTTGGAAGGAGAAAAGGCTTTCTTTAAGCCGAGATAACTTTCTGTGGCGATGAAGAAGAAATGAAGAGTAGGCACGCACGTAGCTCTGATCGGCTGTTTTCGTGTGGGAGGTCGAATACGATGCCCGTGCCTTGTAAGGTCGCTGGGCGTTGCGGTGAAAATATTGTTTTGTGCATGTCTCTTAATAAGTTGCTCATGGGTAGCTTGCAGGCGTTTCAGCGTACGGGTTTCATGACCCTTCACCCAGCCGCGCACGCTTCCCGTGTTTCGCTTGTGCAAATAAAGATTGATTGAGTCATTAATTGATTGACAGGCGCCGCGGTCCCGCGCGATGCACGGCAGTTTTACAAAGTAGTCAAAAATCACCCGCGGCTCAAGTTGTAATTTTTATGTGGCTCAATGATGACAAAAAGCAAATAATCGAAAGTGACTCTGGCCAAATATTTCGTTACACAATTTAAAAAAAATGATATATAGTGACTGTTTCTTTTTAATATTAATCTTAGGAATATAAGTTATACATGCATACTCAGTGTTAACTGTTATTATCAAGAGGCAGACAAGAGCTTCTTTTATTTTTAAAGTGAGCTGTGTGGTTATAAAATAAGATGTTTCAGAAAAAACAATTTAATTCTTAAAACAAATCCGTGCAACTACGGTCATTTACATGTGTGAAGCACCACTACCATGCAGAAATATCAGCCGTCACTGATAGGAAAAGTCTTGTGTCAAGTGGGCAAGCCAAAAAAAAAAAAAAACATTTATTACCATTGCCATTCATGTCCCGTACACATGCGCTCAACTTGTGCGCCATAAAATAAGAGCTAGAGTTAAACGATGCATAACTCTATTGATGTTTGATATATTTAGAATGCTGAAAGCTGTTGACACGCGGCATTAGCAGATCTTATAATTAAACAGATGTTTCCGAACAACTTGTGCTTACACCCGACTTTAGCAGATGTTTACATATAACAGTAGTTCGAGCACTGATTAGCAGACGTTTCCGCAGAACTTGTAGCAAATTTCCTTCTCTTCAAATGGCTATAACATTTGTCTGTCCGTTCTGTTCGTTCAACATACTTAAATTAAAAAAAAGCAGAGTGAATCAGGCAGTGACGTGTACATTGAAGGTGAGAACGCTGAAGGGTAAAAGCCTGAGAAGGAACCCAAACGCTGCTGAAACACGTGCCGGTAGGAACGAAACACGAGCAGAAAGAAGCCAAATGAGGCCATTAATGCATAAAAAAAGTGTCAGCGAGCAACGCAAAGGACATAAAGGGTCTCCTCCACTACATTTCTGTTGCCGACCAGCCGGCACTGGAAGAGTATATTCAGATAGTGAACGGCGGCACCATTGACGAGAAAGAAAACTCGGAATTTGATGACTACATCAAAGAAGACTCATACTTTTTAGGAATAAAATAAATTATCTTGTACCTATATTGCAGTAAGGACACATATGTTATGCGCAACTACCAGTGGTGCTAGTAACAATGGTGTGGGTTCCCATTGTTCGTTTGTAATCATAAATCTTAATAATTCACCCACTACCCTATTTACAGTATACGGCACAAAGTGTAGAAAAGTAGTGAAGCTATACGGAGAAAAGACTAGCAACGCTGATCATATGTAACCATTTTTTCGATTTTGATTCTCACTTTTCTCGGAATGCATTTTTTTTTTAAATTTTACCACTATTATACGTAGCCCCTCAATTATGGTCCCTCTCCTCAAATGAAGCCAATTTATTATTTTTTTTTAAGTTAGCCATCAGTGCCGACAGCATGGTTGTGACCATGCCAGTCGGTTTGGTTGCACTTAACCCCAAAAGATGTTCGAGGAGGGTGTGAAACCCTTTGGCTGTAGGCTGATAGCAGATGTCTACCACCCAGTGCAAGCAGAATGCAACCAGAATTGCTTGCACTGGGTGATCGGCCTTCAGACGTTGGTCCTCGAGCTGGACCATGCATTCTCCGACGTTGTCGAGCTCGCCATCCCAGATGACACAGGGGTGTGTGGAGAACCATGGTGCCTGAAAACACGCGTGAAATAAAGGAAATATCTGTTATACACTGTCAAACACTGCAAATGTCCAACTTTTTGTACAGTTCACTTCGCAGTCACTTAATTAATCTTACAATTAGTTG
Source organism: Ixodes persulcatus (assembly GCA_013358835.2). Lineage (NCBI taxonomy): Eukaryota > Metazoa > Arthropoda > Arachnida > Ixodida > Ixodidae > Ixodes > Ixodes persulcatus. The sequence goes on from JABSTQ010007644.1 coordinate 62,987, forward strand.
TACATAGCTTCATAACATTTGAGAATACATTATCAAGTTGTGGCCAGTCAGGTTGAATTTGAGCGATTTGCCATAACTACACAATACTGAAAGAATACACGTGAGGACAGGCAGAACAACATATCTTTCATAAGAATATTTTATCAATATCTTTTGAATTATATGTGCCTTAAAGGGATGCTGAACTGACATTTTGATTTTGCAAGATAAGGTTGCAGAAGTGTTCAAAGGGACGCCACGAACCCCAAAATTATCACTCATATAGCGATATCTTAAACTAGTGCCCGTATTTTTGAAAAAAAAAACGATTAAGTAAGAATTACGACGTTGCGTTTCATGCGGAAGAGTTGAGGAGGAGGGGAAACAGCCTAGATTCCTTTCCTCTTCGCGTCCTAGCGGAGTCAAAGCGAACACAGGAGGAAACGAGAATTGTGTCGTCACAACCTTTTCGGTCTTATTCAAGCATGCCCTTCTTGTTAAAAGATACGGTCATCCGTTGGAGATATCGCTTTATACGAGTGATGTTTTAGGATTGGTAGCATCCCGCCTAGCACTTCTGCGTTGTTTTCTCAATTGTTCAACTTTCGCTTCAGCATGCCTTTAAGGGGATACTGAACTGAAATATGAATTTATCGAAAAGAGGCATACGAGCGCTCGACGGGACGTTACGAATTGCAAAATATCAGAAAATAGTAAGGGTGCAGGCGAGTTGATGAAGATTGATCATGGCTTAACTTGACACTGGGGTGAATAAGGAACAAAGAGTAGAAGGAACGAGGAAACTGATAGGACGACGTCTCAAACGTATGTGTTCGAAGGTACCAACGATGTAGGACCATAAGGAAGTAAGAGAAGAGGACTAAGCCTGCTTCGGGAAAGATTAGTCAGAAAATAGTAAGGTCCTCACTATTTTCTCATTCGTCTTCCCTGAAGCAGACTTAGTAGTCCCATTTTCTTATGGCACTACATTGTCACTACCTTCGAACACATTGGATTGAGACGTCGTACTCTTGGTTTCCTCGTTCCTTCCAATCTGTGTTTTCCGTTCACCCCAGTCTCAGGTTAAGTCAACATGACCCAAAACATCACTCGTATAGCAATATCTCAAATAGATGGCCATATTTTTGGAAAAGAATGGCATGATTCAGCGAAGCTCGTAGGGGGAAGTCGAGAACAGCCAGCGCACACAAGGCAGCCTGGGAATTGATCCTGACAAGATTCTGACGTCACAATGCTCACATCATGGAGAGATTTAAGAAATGCTCACCGGATGTAATGCACATATTTTGTTTTCTTATTTATTTATTTTTTACTGGATTTCTCCTTTAAATTGTGCTATTATGAAAAATACACGAGTTAGTTGAGATGATAAGAGAATTGCAAACTGAATTTTCTGTTCAGTGTCCATTTACTGCAATCTCCGGAAGTTCCAGGGCAGACAGCTTTAGCCAGCAATGCAATAGTGAACCACCGATGTCAACATTCTCAATTAATTTATTGCTGTCTGAGCTCATGCTTATTCAAGCATCACATAATTTTATGAAAATAAGAGTTGTGGCTTAAGTCCATTGCACAGATTTTCATTACCGAGTGCTGGAGGAATGACGACGACTTTTCTCTCGCAGTCCGTGGGAGGGTTCTCAAAAAGGCCAGTGTGGTCATAACTGCAATGGAAACCATGTATCAAAGAACAGATTATAAAAACTTTGGAATAACATATGCCTCGTTTTTTTGTTTTTTTTTTTTCATTTACATGACAGCGCTCTCACAGTGTCGTTCTTCCTCTCTGCACGAGTCGACTAGTTCCAAGGTCTTGAAGGTGGCACTCTCCACCTTATTTGCTGCCACATCTAGCACCGTGTCCATTTGGCACTGTGCTACTGCAGTGATGGTTTCCATTGGTGGCTCACCACCAAGCCTCTGGAACTCTTGAAAGATCTAAAAAAAAATAGCAAGGAATGGGATGACACTGAAAGGCACAGTCACTGCAGAACTAATGCTTACCTCTTCTGCTCTCTCTAGAGCAGGATATCGCTGCAGGATGTCCCGGACGGAGGGACACTCGTTGGCGATCCACTGGCGACGTGCAGTGAATGTCCGGGACATTCCGTCTTGTATTTGGGCCAGATTAATGGAGCCATTTCCCATCTCTTGCTGCATCGACCTGATGTGAGCGTCAATACTGTGTGCGTCATCTGTTGTCGGCACCAACTTCTCAGGCTGGTCCAGTAAGAGTCGAGAAATAATATTATTGATAGAGAGTATGTCTTCTGAATGGCCCATAAGTAGAGTTCAGTGTTTTCGGCAAATACTGATAAAGCCGGATAAATAACTCCAGAAGAGGCTTTCTCGTAATCGGTAAAAACAGAAAAATCTCGAATTGGCGCCGTTCTTAAATTGGAAAAACATCTATTTCATGCGGAAAAACCTTTATCTCAGCATTTTATTTGATTGGTAACCTCCCACCCAATCTGTACTAACTATATTGAGGTAGATATTAAGGCTTTTTGACAAAATAGGTCTTAATAAGCACCGGTTTCTCTCTGGCATTGAAATGAGACACTGAAAAACAGCGACTCAAAGGGAAAAAATGAATACCGATATATAGCCCCCGAATTTGAAGAATAGATACCAAAAGCACTGAACCCTAACCATAAAGCGCCATTCACACGTACGCAGCCGAGTAAGACCAGAGCGGTTTTTAAGCCTCTTGCGGCGTCTTAGGACCAGCCCCGCTGGAGCGCATCTGGTCCTAAGACGTCGCAATAGGCTTAAAAACCGGTCTGGTCTCTCTCAGTCGTACTCTGTTGCATATGTGTGAACGGGCCTTTAGGCAGTCATACTAGAAGTTGCTTTTGCAAATAACGCTATGCAACAGCTTCATACCCTCTCATTCTGGCTGGTGTTTACACCGAGCGTTTTGTCTCTGAATTAGTTCCGATGCAGATATTGTGCCGGAGCTGCAGATGAAAGTGTGCCAGTTGATATTGCAAAACAAACCAGAATTGATGAGCGGACCTTGTTTTAAAACTTTAGAGCTGAGAAGGAAATTACTTTGGCACACACATCTGGAAGCCAAATAGAGAGTGACTTCTCGTCGCAGTTTTATGTTAGTGAACCAAAAACCCCTGGGAGGGGAGGTGAGGGGCTGGAGAGGAAGGAGAGAGAGGGAACTCGCAAGATTTTGGCATCCGTGCGCCCGCCAAAAGCCCCTGGAGGGAAGAGTGAGGGGGACAGAGACGTGAGGGAAACAGAGTTCGGGAAAATTTCTCTGTTGAAAAGCTGTGAATACTTTTGTGATGATTAAATTCAAAATCATCAACGTGAAATTGCTTCCTGCAGCGACGAATGTTATAGCTGTTGCTGTCCATCATCTTACACGATAGCGAATATGTGCCATAATTCCTTCAAGGTCCTGAGCGCCTGCTGACTAGCACATGATTCATGTTCATATTTTTACTCAGTTCGAGAATGTGACCGTGGAAGTCTACATACTTAAACTGCCATGAGTAATTTTTGTCCTCGTTATTTTTTTTTTTCAAATTGCACTTTACATTGATAGTTATGTTTATGCGTGGTCTGTTATTGTTATTCTTGTCGATTTTGAACCCCACTCCTGCTTGAACCTTCAATGGCTGGTGTTGTATAAAGATGAAGAAATACAAAATTGAAAAACAGTTCACACACCTGACGGCAGATTCGCTTTGCGGATTCTGTTCCATTCGCTGCACCTGGATTCGACGATGAACGCTTGCCAAACTTCTGTCTTTTCAAGGCAACCTCCCCTTCGTTGGCGAACTTGGAACGTTCAAACTTGCATTTGAACTTGAGCGCATGGTGCCAGGAATCATGTTTAGTTCGACACATAAGAAAAGAAGTTTGGAAGTCTTGAGACATAATTATATTTGTAAATTAAGGCATCACTTTCCTAAAAACGCAAACAGCGCACACTAAACAGGGATCAAGTAGGAGAAGTGCAAACAGGACAAGCACTGACTCTCGACTAAAGTTTATTCACATGCAAAAAAAAACAAAAAAACAGCAAAATTGTCCACGCGCCGCACGATGGTCAATCGCCACGTGTCCAAAAACGCAATCTCTTTGTTACCTAACCCCACCGACGTTTGACTTGCGCAGTTGCATAGCCTCCTCTATACTCACAAAGCCTGGCAGTTCGACGACGGAGCCATAGGGTGCCCGGTCGAAGATTGGGAGCTCGAGGATCTGGTAGCACAGAGCATTTCTCGGGTGGTGCGCACAGCTTTTGCAGCGGTGAGGACCCAAAACATGGTTTTCAAACCCGACGAGAAAAGAAGCAGTAGCCAGAGGAATGCGAAAAGCACAAGCGGACATTCCATCGCTCGGGACAACTTTGTTTCGGCGTCTCGCCGCAGCGGGGCGCCCGTTGCATGACTCTTGTCTGCCATCTACCTTTTTACTTTCGGCGGCCACGTCATGTGACGATCTGCCAACCTTTGACAGTATTGAGGAGGCTATGGCAGTTGATTCCTGCTTTTATAATTGCATGAGCCTCTAAAATTTCTCTGGTCATCCTGTCTCTACCCTTGCAAATAATCTCAGTTTTACTGAAAATAGGTTGACACTTAAAGGGCAACTCCGCTCAATTCCGAAGATTTCAGGATAAAAAGTGACTTCGAATTAAAAAGCCCTAGGAAAAGACACTACGTCGTTTGCTTCGCAAAAAATGAAATATATATTTTTAAATCTAATTTTAAACACAAGCGGAAATCGAAACCGAAACTTCGGCTCCGTACAGCAACATTGGCCTCGGGCTGCCAAGTACATGGCCATCACGTGGTACGAGATGTCACGTGATCCTCGGCCCAATGACGGGTGAGATTGGGGCGGGCGTGTGGCAGGCACGAGTGTCGTCTGCACCGCACTCTTCGCCACGTTTTGGTGTCTACGGCATTCGGCGACGTCTGCACAACTGTGGCATAAGTCTGCGCACGTGGTGTCCGTAGTGTGGACGAAACTCCGAGAGACAATAATCACAATTGGTGAGACGACGACGGTGGTTGTGACGCGGAAGACGGCGGTAACGGCGGGACCACAGCGGGCGGCCAGACGGTTCCCAAGAAGCGCGCTGCGCAGGCGCGTTACGCCAATCACATGGACACTGCTGAGCGCCGAGAGGGAACGTTGCTGACGTCATGCGCTACGCTCGCCCGGAGAAGTAAAAAAAAAGCAAAAGGGGGCCATGATGATGACGTTTAGCTCAATGTTGGCTCCGCTCATGCCGTAGCCTGGACTGCGCTGTTGGTTGCGCCTAGATTCGCCTGCTCGAGTCAGCCGATTTCGGCAACTTGGCGAGTTGCAAGGTTTGCCGGACCGTTTAAGAAACATTTAGACAGAACTGCGTCGTAATATTTGACGTGTGGTCTTCCTAGGCGATGTCGAAGAGGATTACATTGTCTTTTTCAAAACAAAAATGAAGCGGAGTTGCCCTTTAAAACCTGGCACCCCGGGCAGCAATATTTTGTAAGCAGTGGAAGCACTTAAAAGCATGCACCATATTTGGCGAACTTTGCTCGATGCAGGTTTTTTTGCTATGTGCGGTCTTACAATTCCCGATATAAGCACAACAAAATATTGTTAAACAGCAACATACATGACCAGATCCAATTGTGTCTTCCAAGATGCTGTGGCGCAAGACGAGCTGCTGGGCGGCTTGTTCATAGAGTTTGCCAGGATAGCTGCAAAACAATGCGAGACGTCCCTGCCTTTGATTGCATGTGCTATGGCTTCAACACTGGCTGTGCATGTGCATTCTTAAGAGTAAGATCGTGATGTAAAATAGTGGAAGAAATACAAATTTTACCACACATTTGAATCTGTTTAATTTAGAAGAAACTAGGGTCTTGCTTTAGATGACTATGGTCGTGTTAACTACATAGTATAGTAGAAAAGGCAGAAATCAATGCGTATAGCTTTTCTCTGTTATCCTCGGCATTTAGACAATTCTTCGTGTTTTGTTGCAGTAAATCAATAAGAAAGCCACTTTAAGCCATAATGAAGGTAGGCTGATTCTTGAATGATGAGATGTTCAATATTTGATAGATTCTTCGTTAATCGAAAGACAACGTTGTGCCTCAACCGATGAACCTAGTGTCTGCGATATTCGAAGCATCCCGTCACCTAAGTACCAACAGTATATCCAGGGGGAATCTTACACTGATTAGTATGTGCAGATGCTTGCCTTATATGTAAATAAGTTTCACCCAGAAAAATGGGTATTGCAGAGGCGGTGTCAGGAATAAAACAACCAATAAATATGTGGAGTGTGCACATTTTTCAAGCCAATTAAGATTATACACAGCAATTCATCCCCTACAGATAGAAGAAACCGTGGTAGTTTTTCAGTACATCGTGTGCATTATGTAGTTTTTTTTTACACTCATGTTACAGAACGTTGAAAAGAACTGCAAGGCGACAAGTACAGTACGAACTACCATACGTTGTAAAACACTGCATTCAATTACAGAACAATACTCACAGCGTGTATCTGAAGAGGTCGAAACACATCCATTCGACGATGCGGTGCCGAAGTGACAAGGATAATTCCGACTTCGTCTTCACTTTCGATAGATTGTGAAGAATGTCTTTAGGGGTTGCAGGAAAGACATACTTCCGTGGGCCAAGCGAGGGCGTCAGACCTTAATCGATCAGTGGCGCCTCCAGCCTGAAAATGTGAGGAAGCAATATAGATCACACAACATTGTAAAATCACAAGCTCCACAGACTTCATACAGTACTATGGCACTTTTGTATTAATAAATCGTAAATCTTACACTTCCGCTGCATTGGCCACAGGAGCAGGTGGTGGGGTTGGTACCGTGGGTGCCAGCTGTGAGGCTCTGATCTTAGAGCCTGCGCTGAGGGTGGTCTCCTCATCCCAGTCAAGGAATTCACCAGTTCTGCATCAAGTACCTGCAAATGTTCCAGGTAACTTAAATCCCAAACAAAAAGATGTTCACAGTGCAAGAAGATTGACCCAATATTGGGTATTACATAAAAAGCTCCAATAAATCTCAGATGTATATTTTGCTGGTTGTCACCTACAATATTTGTCTAAACCGAGCCTGTTTTAAAAACAGAAAAAAACAAAAGTAAATTTTTGTAGCAAAATGGTCCTGCTGCTGTCGTCTGCTACTGATTCAAAATGTGTTTTATTTGTTAATGGAAGTATCAAAAGAAATTGTCCAAACTAACTTCGCTGTCATGTTTCTTTTGTCTTTAGGCATTCGAGAGAAAAATATAATAGTCATAGCTAGAAATTTTAAATAAATAAGTAACAATAAAAATTCCACGGTGAGTTCCAGTTGTTCTCGTCTATATTAACTTTAGGAAGGTGAAAATTATAAGTAGCATACTTAGTCTTATATAAAAGAATGTGATGATAGCTTTTTCAAAACTCTGCTTTAAGGTGTGTTTTAAAAATAAAATGTTTTTTTCCTCAAAACATATTTTATAAAACACATTTTAAAGCAACATTTAATAAAAAAACTAACGTCACACTTTTGTGTATAAGACTAAGTATGCTATCTAATATTTTCACCTCTCTAACGTTAGTATTAGACGAGGAAAACTGACACTCCGTGTGAGATTTTCATTGTTAATTATATAATGTAATATTCTAGCTATGACTATTATATTTTCCCTCTCCAATGGGAAACAACAAAGGAAACCTGATAGCAAAGTCGATTTGGATCCTTTTCGTTGACATTTCTTTTAATAAATAAAAAAGCGTTTTAAGCAGTAGCAGATGACAGCAGTGGGACCGCAGCCTTATTAGGGAATGTTGTATCGATAATGTGACAATGTCTGTATTAAAATGAAAATCATTCATGAAACCTGCATATTATTTTTCCTTTTTTGGTGTTTTGTTTGGGGAGCAATTTTTTGAAGGCCTGTGACAGGACGGCCAACATCAGGTTTGTTTACTTCAGTGGGCCTATCGGCATAAGATGGTTCTCCGTAGAAACACTAAATGTTGCAACTAAACGCTGAACAGCAAGTTTGGCAGTCAGATGGGACGTTTGAACAGCCTGTGGTCGTTTCCAGACATTATAAATGCTCGTCGAGCGGATTCAGAAGACATTTCGTTCGTGTAAAACATCGAACGTGCTTGAAAGAAGCCATCAAGCCTACCAAAGTTTCGGTTTTGGTTTGCGATCACGCCCATAGAAATATTAGAAAAATATCTTTTACTTTTTGTGAAACAAATGATACAGAATTCTGGACTAATAATCGTCGTATAAATCCAATCATAATCCCCAAAAGATCTAACCTCAGCAAAGCTGTTTTTTTTTTTTTTTTTTTTTACTAGCGTTCAAGAAGTTAGCAAAAATATGGCACGAAAGTCCCACAACCATGGTCGGGTAAAAGTAAAACAAGAAACTAATACGTATTTGGAGCGCATTTTGCGCGGAAGTTCGTCTGCTCTTCGCACGCTTTCGTTTACTATCGAAAGTGTTGACGTGCTTACGATTACCACTCGCCTCTACCGAAGACAACACGCGCTCTTCTGTCTCGTCATCGCACGCTCTCAGTGCATCCTTTCCGCTGTCAGCAGTGGCGTCACAAGGGGGTTCGGGGGGTAGGGTTGCGGACCTCCCCGGGTGCAGGGCTCAGGGGGGTGTCGCGGCGGGCTGCCGCCCCGGGTGCCGCTGACCCTAGTGACGACACTGGTTGCCAGTTGATTTGCGTACCCCTTTCATGTATTTGCATTTTTCCGACAGCTCTTGGTAACGTTCCCATGCGCAAAATGCACGTTTGGTACACTTTCAGGCCGTAAAATTAGTTACCGTTTCTGACATACCTGGATAAGCACCCTCTCCGTGGTCTTCAGTTCCGGGAACTTGAAGAGAAACACATTCTTGACGCTCTCCAACGTGTAGTCTGGTGCGATGTTTAGAGATCGGCAGAAACTTTCGAAATATCCAACGCACCTCAACATTGCACTGATAATTGAGGAAAGCAGGAATTGAAATTGGGGACCGCGCGACCGCGCTGGTGAAACAACAGAGGAAGCCGGCTGATGATGGCTAGAACGGCGGATAATAATAATAATAATAATTTTTATTTACACCGGTAAGTTTTACCCATATAAACAGATACGGTAATTACTATAGTTACTAGTCAATTTTATGTGCATTTCATAAGTCCCTCAGTTTTTTTTTTCCTTGTTTTCCATCTATCTTCTAACCCCTCTGTGATGCTAGCTTCAAAACTTCCAAAAGAAATTGACCATAAAAATGATTCTGATCGCCTTTGGTTTTCTTTTTTTTTTTTGTTATACTTAACGTAAAAAACTGGAATTTTAATTTTAATATACATTTTAATAATCAAACAGCCAGCATGATCCAATCCATTCTGGAACCAGTGGACGCCCGATTCCCGCTCCCGTGACGTCGCGCATAACAGGAACAGCGGCACAGCGTGCATAGCTGCTGATCATCCTCTCCCACTTGTGACTAGGCACAGAGGGTGACATTTGGTGTTCTTAGAGCTCTCTCTCTCCGGTCCCCTGGCGGGGGTCTCGCTGAAAAGTTAAATCTTCATCTCTCTTTTTTTTTTTTTTTTAATTACCAATTGGCTTTACACTTCAAATTTTGTTTTTTGGTCTTTACCACTTTTATTTATTTTCAATTGGATTAAGTCTGCAATGCTAACGCTGGAGCAGACCGAGGCACATTATTTTTCAATCCTTTTCTATTGCCTCAACTCAAATCTCTATCTCTCTCTCTCTCTCCCTGCTGTGGAGAGAACAGTGCAAAGGCCTTGGCTGTCACATGGAAAGCCTGTCATATCTATTTCTTTTTTCTTGACACTGAGCTCATCGTGATGCCAGTCGTGCAGTGCCCAAGATGGGCATTCAAAGGGACGTCCATAGCGTGTAGTGAACCATATGAGGGTGCATAGTTGTGAACCGGACTTCCGAGTGATTTGTGGGATAGATAACTGTGCAGCATCGTTTCGCCGTTATTGTGCTTACAAGAAACATGTCTACCGCATGCACAGAACAATTGCTGGAATAACTCCGAATTCAGAGGGACGCACTACAGAAACCGTTGAACAAGATGATGTGCTTCCCTCCATGTCGCCTCCATTCGAAGAAGTGAATGATGACAATGAGGACCCCTCGAGTGCTGATGTCATCAGCGAGATCAGGGAGCAGCTCGTGCTTTTTTATCTGAAAATCACAGAGAAGTTGAGGCTGGTCTTCAGTACAGCAGATGAGATATTCACCGTGATGAGATCTCTCATTCAGCAAATCCTCGAAGGTCACATACAGCTAACAGTGAAGCTCCTTGGACAAGAAAATGTGGCGTCATCCGTTATCGAAAAACTAGGATCACTTCTCAGCGCAGCAGACATAGTTGAGAAACTCTTCTCAGGATTGGGCAGCATATCTCTCAGAAACAAGTACGGCGCCGAACACCTTCCACATACTGAAGTAACTGAGGTGTCGCTTCAGACAGGCGAGTGCAACGACTCTGCTTGTTACATCCCCGTTAAAAACCTTCTGACGTCTTTTATGCAATCAGAAGATATGCTCGAGTGTTTCATGCAGCCTCTGCCAAGATCGCCGGAAGTGCTTTCCGACTTTGCTGATGGTGATTTTCTAGGTCAATACCATCAACTCGCCCAGGAGGCCAGTCACAACACCATATTCCTGCTTTTATACACAGACGAGGTGGAAATTACCAACCCCCTTGGTAGCGCTGCTGGGCTACACAAGATTCTGGCGGTGTACTTTTCGATTTTAAACCTTCATCCTCGACACCGGTCCAAACTCAACGACATTCACCTCTGGCTTCTTGTGGAGTACCCGGTTGTGTTGCGACATGGCCTAGAAAAGTGCTTGCACCACTGGTGCAAGACTTGAACTCGATTCACGAACATGGCGTTGATGCGAGGAACCTGCATTTCGACGTTGTAACAGTGGCCTTCGGTGGCGACGACCTGTCTATGCACCGCTTAGCGGGGCTACAGTGTTGCTTCAGCAAAGGCCGGATCTCCCGTTACTGCCTTGCCCGACACAATCAACTGAGACAGCTGCACGCCACAGATGACTGCGTCGAAAGAACAAGCAGAGTACACAAAAGCCACCTCGAAGCATTTGCACTCGACCCAGTGTTGAATGGGCCCCTTTATGGCATCTCCAGCATCTCTCCTCTGCAAGGGCTGACCAACTTTGAGCTCATTGAACAGCTGCCACCCGATGCAATGCACGACATTTTCGAGGGGGGGGGGGGGGGGGGGTCGGATGTGTACTTAGACACGTCCTGGCTGGTTTAGTCCAGGATAGAGTGCTGCGCAAGCAGGACATGGACTGGATAACAGCTTTTAAGTATGGGTTTCATGATAGAAAATCTGCACCTTTCACAGTCAAGGACACATTCCTCAGCGGCAAGGCAACCCTGCGAGGAACGGCCAGCCAAAGGTGGTGCCTCTTTCGTCTGCTCCCGCAGTTGTATGGAGATTCTGTACCTGAAGGCAAACCCCACTGGAGGGTGTACCTGGCGTATCGCCAAGTCGTCGACATCATCCTGGCGGAAAGGATCCCTAGGGACTGCGTACCCTACCTTCAAGTAAAAGTCCAGGAGTTCTTGGAGCTGTACACGACACAATATCCAACTGCAATAGTGACACCAAAACTGCACTATTTGCTTCACTACCCAAAGTTCATACTGAAGTATGGCCCACCTCGCCGCTTGTGGGGAATGAGGTTCGAGGCAAAGCACTCCTACTTAAAGAATGTCGCTTCCAAAGTGAAGAACTTTCGTAACATTTGCCTTTCGCTTGCAACACGACACCAGCTTCTCCAAGCCTACGAGCTGACGGGGAACATGTTGCATGCTCCCCTTGAGACAACCGGAGCGAAGCCAATGAAGGTAGCGGAAGTTTCTCAAGAGCAGCAGGCTGCTATTGCTGCAGTGACACCTGAGATGGTGCTGGCCTCTGTTCCCACTGCAAGTTTGAACAGCTGCCACTATCGCCTAGCTGATGTGTTTTTCATGAACTCAAGGACGACATTCCACAGTTCCTGCAAATTGAAAAACTCCTTGTTGTCAGTGGTTCGCTGATGCTCCTGTGTCAGCGCCTAGCAACTGTGCAGTGCAGCGAGCACAGGTGCTCTTACGTTGTGAGGGAGTGCAACGAAAGTGTGGCATTGATACCAGGACACGAGTTTGACTTCTACCCCCTCGACCTTTATCGCTGTGACGACTTTTCTGAGGTCGTGCCTCATTGTGCGATTTTGGTTTAGTTCTAGGAAGAAGTGGTTCCCGCACATTTTTGTTACGGTGTTTCAAGTTTGTGTTGCTGTGGCTAGACATGTTGTTTTCCTGGTGCCATGTCTTTGTTCTTTGAGCCTCTGTTCTCGATTTCTCTAGGATGGTTCCGAGTGCCTTCCATGTCAGTTTGACCTTTTTTGTCTTGTGTGCTTATATATCCAGTACGATTCTCAGACTCGTCACAACCATTGTGGCGAATTCGTCTTTATGTTGCTGGGACTCTGCTTTATGTTTCCACAAAGAAAGAACTTATTATTTCATTTCGCATCAGTTGGGTCCATGTGCACATTGTGTTTTAATGTGTCCATTTACACTAAACATTTGACTATGTAATACTTTTCATTCGTGTGTCATGCGTTCTTTTCGGCTGCAAATCTTAGCACTCACTACATTCATCTCCAGCAGCTCACCGGAATCCAAGATGAATATATATACTTAGTACATAATTACTTACATGAAGATTTTGCAATCTTTATTTTTCTGACTCATATTTTATCCACCACATTTACTCAAATAAATGCTGCAACATTGTTTATCAACAATGCTCCCATTTTACTATAGAGTATCCATACAGTCAGTAAATCAAAAAGGCATGCAAATGAAAGAACAGATAACACCCCCACTCAATTATGTATATGTATTTGCACTGCAGTACTTAGCATGACATCTCATAAGAGCAGAATTTGCCGCAAGCAAAAGAAAATTCACACAGCACGAGGTTGGTCTGGCTCTGAAATGTGGCGGCACTGGTTCGCGCCGTAGGTGAGAAGTATTGCCAGTGCAGTATGACTGCTAACATGGGGTCTTTATCAAGCATTACACAGATTGCATTTAAGCGTACAAATACTTTCTGAGCCTTGATATTCGCTAGTTTCTCTGCAGTTGGCGATAATGGTCTGTACGCATGATATGTGGAAAGCAGATAGGAAGACAAGCAAAATCAAAGCATCATTTACACTACACGATAAACACCAACCAGGCTAGGCGACGATGCAAAACTCGATGCTTTGAAGCTTGTCATGTCCGATTCAGGGATTCTACTCTCGTGCAGCTAGTATTGTTCTGGCTTCTGCTTCATTAGCCTCAGACTAGTATTTTTGCACCGTCCATCACACAAACACCTTGTGTAACCACATTAAATCGCTACCTCAGCGCACACCAATGCTGATACTCACAAAAAATATAAATGCCTGCATACTAAATATTGCCACGCGCATCGCCGAGCGAGCGCGTGCGTGACCGAAGGGTTACCGTGCTTGACTGTCGTGCAGAAATTCCTTTTATTTATTCTTTCAACTTGGCGTTCTCGTAAGTTTGAGAACATTCTCGTCTGATCGAGTTCCGAATGTTCAATGCGCCGAAAGTTCTACACCGAATGTTCCAGAAACTCACGAGTGTACATAAGGGACTCCGCATGGCGAGCAGAATCAGTCTCGCTCCAGCACTTGATCCTGCTGTTTCGCCTACATCGACGCCTGCGACGCTGACTTACTTCTACCCTTCACCGAAGACGCCGAAGTCTGAGCAAGCCGTCGCATCCAGACTGCCCCCAGAGTATGGTTAACTGTCAGAACTATCAAAAAAAGCCCAGTCGAACATGAACAGCCAGTCCACGCAAACTCCGGTGATCCCTTTTGTCGTTTTCCTGTCTGTCGCTTCACGTACACCGACACCCTTCAATGGCGATGTCCATGAAGACGTGGAAGATTGGCTTCATCACTACGAACGCGTGGCGCGGCACAACGGCTGGACAGCTGAACAGTGCCAGCAAAACCTCTACTTTTCCCTAAAGGGAACTGCGAGGCGCTGGTTTGAGAACCATGAGGCTTCCCTTACGTCATGGGATAACTGCAAGGCCGAACTCAAAATGACATTCCGCTGACTGGAATTGAACCTAGACCTTTCGCGCGACATTCAAACACGGTAAGCATTCGGCCACGCACGCGCTCGCTCGTCGACGCGCGTGGCAATATGAAGTGCTGTAAAAACACGAACACGTATGCGGAACCCCGCCCCCAAGTAAACCATTTGAAGCTTAATTGCAGTAGCACATGTTCACCCTTGTACCCGTCACGTCCAGCTTCAGAACATGGTTGTAGGGTGCGTTTGATGTTGTGGGACGAGTAAGGTGGCGCAACCGAATCCAAGCAGAGTTGAGAAGCTCTGTTCATTTTCATCTTGAGCCGCCATGCTCGTAGTGCCGTTTATATTGTCGTTCGGTGACTGTACTCTAACGGAGCTCTCCAGCCTAGAGACTTTGCCTGCAAGTCTGAGAGTAGTGAGGGAAGGAGAAGTCGTGCGTAGTGCGGCTGTTGTTGCTTCCGATGACAATTATGAGGTATATTGCGCTGCGAAGTTATACTTAACACATAAACACGCAATCTATGAGACGATATGGAAGACAGATAAGAACACGACATACTTGTGAAAGTGCAGTCTTCCATATCGTTTCATAGATTGCGTGTTTATGTGTTAAGTGTAACTTCGCAGTGCAATATACCTCATAATGTCAAACCAACTAGCCCAAATCCAAGCATTGTTAGTCCCGATGACAGAATTGTCTTGGGCTTGTGATGATTCAAACGACAAGACATGGCTGAGAGGAGAACCACGAAAAGATTACCTGGTTGATCCTGCCAGTAGTCCTATGCTTGTCTGAAAGATTAAACCATGCATGTCTAAGTACATGCCGAAACAAGGTGCAACCCCAAATTTTGGTAGTCATTTTGACTAGTAGCTTTCACATTGCAAAAACGTTGTTGTCATCGATGACCGTCCTGTCACATTCACGAAATGTGACAGGACTGTCGGACATCGGACAAGAGAGAGAATGTCGAACAAGTGACCGTCTGTTGATATCGCAACCGTGTTTTCTCCGCACAGACGATGAAGAAAACGATATCGAGACTCTTTGCGCTTCTCTAGTTCCTCTACGACGCGGTGCGCTTTTTGTCGTCGGCGTACAACGAAATAGTAGCTACTGTGTGAAATTTAGCTTATCGAGAGGCTCCCCATGCTGTTTGATACCTTTATGCACAAGGCGGAAAATCCGAAAGATCAGCGGTGCAGCCGAAGCTCCTGCCGGACGCCGCCACATTTTCTATCGTCAAGGTTTCTACGCGGTGCCTTGCACTGGGCTTAAACACCGTAGGCTCGGGGAATGCCCCGTTGCGCTAAGCCCGTGTTTTGGTTTTAGGTGTGATGTCTGGGAAAATGTGCAAAGGCAAAAATTCTCGGTGTTGTGTCACTTGCTGCTGACTATACCAGTTTCGCAGCGTACTTACATGCACTTCACTTCACTTCACCTTGTATGAATTCCTACAAATTGGCTTTTGGGAAAACACCTGTTTGTGTGTTTTCCCAAGCCGTCGGATACAGCAATGACATGTGTTGTGCAGACGACGTGACAATGTTTGTGCAGCACGTGTCCGATGAGGGAGATACTGTGGCCCCTTGTATATCACATGGGTGCACAGGTTTGGGATGCCGAAGGTATTATGTTGCCCGTCTTTGCCAAAGTTTTGGTTCGCGATAATGGTGAAAGCAAACCTGTATGAAAAATATTTTATTTTTCATGAAACATATGGTTTAAGCATGACTTGGCACTGAGTTGTATAAGTACTTTTCAACCTGAACATATACAGAAGCAAAACATTAGAGGAATCCTAACCAACATAGAGCGACTTCAACATTTACAGCATTCCGAACACCTCACATCACTCCTGAGGCCCTTGCTTCAGATGTCCCTCAGGATGGTTAGGCATCCAGGGCGTTGTCAGTGCACCATACCCTTTGGAAGGATGTACCAAAAGCATGAAGCTGCCGACTGTAGCTTGTGCCATGTATGACTCCTTGCCTGCTGCTCCGCGTTCCTCTTAATGTACCTTGCTTGCTCTCGTGTCAGGCATAGGTTCTGGAACATACAAAAAGCAAACAGTGATGGAATGGTGGAAACCAGAGCATTTTCTGGTGCAAAACTATTTATTATCTACAACCAGACGAATTGAAGCAACTTCGGCAGAACTTTTCATCCCGGTGATCTCCGCAACTCGGAACTGAAATACTTCCATGTAAGAGAACACTTAGTTTTTGTCCCAGTCTGCTCATTTTCAGACTTGCCGATAACTGAACAGTCGTCATGGTTACACCAAGCCCGAATGCGGATGGATCGACACCCGAGTCAGTTACTGCACAACGGCTAAATATCAGAAGGTCAAAACCTGCTGCAAGGGCGTTGAGACACCAACACCATCCACTGCCAAGTTGTGGTTCAGTAGGGTACATAGACCCCAATTTCCATTCTATCTGTGCCGATTGTTCCATATAATTTTTGACAGCTGCATTTCCTTTAGTAGCAGACACCCTTTATAATAAAGCTTTGTGATCTGAATGTGCTAAAATAAAATCAAAGGATTTGCATATTACTCAGACAGACCGACGTCACAGCTACAGCAGGTGTGAAGTAGATATGGGTGCATTCTCTTTAAATAAAATTTCAAATGCCTCTTGCAATGCAGCCTCCGGGAGGGCCCTGACACGTAAACAAGCTTTTTTTTTACATCTACGACGACAGGCAGTGATCCCAGTGCGACGGCGGTTTTATTAAGTTTACGGTGTAGATTTGTGAGGAATATGACTAACCGCTATCGTATAAGGAATTTAAACGCGTCATACATGAACAAAGCATTTTATTTTTTGCTCGTGCAGCAGACAAGCAGCCTTCGGCACAGGCGCGAAAACTCTCTTCGAATTTCAGGCGATTTCCTGGACATTCAAGATGTCGAGGCACTCCTCAGCGCCTCGGTAACACGCTCGTAGCGTCCATGGCAGGGTACAAGCAAAAAGCAAGAGTTACCCGGCCGTAGTTAACGTTATCGAACATAGCTACAGCCGGTGTATGTTTCGCCCAACGCAAAACTTACGCCGGGGAATGTCCCGATCGGCCGATGGGTCCACACTACAGGCAATCAAACTAAACGATTGCCGTTACTAAAATTGTTGCACATTGCTATAAAAAGAGCTGCCAGAGGAAATGGCTTAATTGCGCGCATAAAAACGAAAGCACTTGCCTTTTTTGTGAGCAGGTTTCTCTCAGCGACGTGGGTACCACCAACATATGCGTCGACGAAAACCTCGTGCAACCTCGTGCAACCTCGTGCAACCTCGTTTCATGCAACGATCCGTGCCTGACCGGCTTGTAGGGAAGGCCTACGCACCTTCGTCACTTATCTGCGACAGCTAGTTGTCCTTTTCCAGTCGGCGATGGCAGGAAAAACGCCGGACAAGCAAAGCAATGCAGCTAGGCGATACGACGCGAAGCCGTAAACACGTCGAACTGCGGTCCGCTCCTGTCCACTGGATTTGGATTTGGACTCGGCGACCGGCCGGCGTTAATTGTTTATTATTGCTGCAAAGGTTTGCAGATTAGTTCGAAACCGGGTTAGAAATGAATCTATTTCTTGGCAAAAGTAAAAAAGTTGAGCAATTAGCTTGGCCGTCCCGTTATGGCCGCCCCGTCTACGAGCGGAACGGGATGGAGAGAATTTCCTCCCTCTCCAATGACCGATAGAGGGCGCACCACGTAAAATCGATGAAAAGGAGAGGCTGGCTCGTCACAAAGAGGAACTTGGAAATTCCCTCCTTTTTCGCCACATTTTTTCTTAGAGTGTACCAGTACCAGTACCAGGTTTGGGGCGTTCGCGCATTCGCGGCCGCGCGCCACGCGTCCTTGCAATCGCACGCGCGAGTAAGGACATCGTCTTAATTGGTTATAATCTGCCTCCTACATGCTGCGCCATCTCACGCCGTTGTTCAGAAATGCAAGCGAACCTCCGCTACACTGGTTCCCTGTTGAGGTGGTGCCGTTCAGACACCCCCGTGTTCTTCCATCCTGGCCAGGAGGTTTTAATATTGTTCACGTGTTTTTGGTCCAGATTTTTTTGCTTCACAACATCCTGGTGCAATTTTTTGAGCGGGCAGTGTATACAAATGGAATCTTAAACGAGAAACATTGCGCTCTTGTCTGAGACGGACGGCATGGCCACCGCAGGCGGAATAAGAAATATTGGACACTTGTCTGTGCATCGCATATATTACACTCTGAAAACAAGGGTGTCATAGGGTACACCCATAGGGGGTGTAAGTGCTTGTCACATATATAGGGTGGTTCAAGTCAGCAGGCTCGATCTAAAATGGACCGTGAAATTCGACGTCTGCACGTAGCCATCTAAACTTTTCGTCAAAGGTGTATTTCACAGGTTGTTTTTTTCTTGTAAAATTAAAAAGTGTAGTTGTTTTTTAGTAAAAAATAGGGCCACAAAACTTGCCAGGGTCTACGGCGGACGGTGACCCAGACGACCAAGTCCAGTAGCGGGCTCTGTTTGCCGTTCGTATTGATAGATGGCGTCGGAAGCACCGTCTGAAGGTGCAGCCGACCAGAGAAAGATAGCAGACGACACGCAGACGAAATCCGTTTGCAGCAAAAGCGCCGCTGGTATGCAGACGCGTTTTTTTACTTTAAGTTTTGCTTTTATTGTTCGCACTCATTTTTTAACCGAAGATACATTTCAAAAAAATTATATTCATTTTATTAAACCTACGGTCATCGGGAGCCATCGCGATTAGGAGGTAGCGCCACATATCAATACGAACGCCAAACACACCCCGCTACTGGACCCCTGTCGTCTGCGTTGCTGCCCGCCGTAGACCCTGGCAAGTTTCTTGGCCTTATTTTTTACAGAAAAAGAGCTACGCTTTGTAATTTTACAAGAAAAAACCGACCTGTGAATTACACCTTTGAGTAAAAGTTTAGATTGCTACGTGCAGGCGTCGATTTTTACGGTCCATTTTAGATCGAGCCTGGTGACTTGAACCCGCCTATACTACATCCTTTGGGGGAAAACTTGTACACCGCAAGTATGGGAGTACCAGTACACCCGTTGGTGTGGTGCATATGTACACCTTTTTCTACAGAAATCTCACTCGAAGGGAACACAGGTGCACCCCTTTCAATGGTGTACGGCTACACCTCTTTCTGCATCCAATGAAATGAAAGGGAACACAGATGCACCCCATTCGAAGGCGTACCATTCCACCGCTTTATAAACCCGCCTCACGCAAATGGAACACTGAAGCACCCCGCTCAATAGTGTACTGTTACACCTCTTTCTACACCCCCTGAATTCTACGAGAACACAGATGCACCCGATTAAAAGGTGCATGGTCACACCACTTTATGCACCCGCTTAATAACTAACTTCAAAAACTGTTTTAAGACATCAAGCACCATTAAAAAATGTATGCGCCCCGGTGATTGCAAAAGACAGGTAAACGGACACCGAGGATTGTTTTGAAATCTCATAGAAGTTTATTAGACAGCCTATTCCGTAAACAAGTACAAACTTACAAGCAATCCGTGATATGTGAAGAGGTACGAAGAGGCTGTTGCACAACTGAGAAGATTACTAAGCAAACAAGAACCGGGGGTGAGTCTTAGGTAGTGTCTATTCTCCCAGCAGCGTGCAGAATTATTTCCACGAAATACCACCTGCAGTCGCCATTCATTCATCGAACGACCTTTCGTCGACATCTCAGATTAGCTTTTCTATATTAGCTCCTCTTTTTTTTCTTGTAAGGAGCCGCCCCAAAATGTATCCGCGAAGTTACGTGTACGGGTGGGACAGGCGGGTTAACAGTTTTGTAATGAGCCACCGCAGACTGTCGCCACGGAGCGGCGTGAACGGGTGGGCTGGGTCGGTGAGCACGCGCCTCAGAGATACACATGCGGCGAAATGTCCCTAGAGCATGTATTTCGCGTAAAGAGTGACGATGAAACGTTAGTGTCGATGAAACGTGTCTACAAAACGTGCATCAACGAAAACGTGTTTTCACAAAAGACCGGGAGAATAAGAAAGTCAGTATTCTACCTGCAGTTGTCACATGATTGTAGACAGATAATGGCAGGCGACTGCCGATAGAATTTCGGAGATATTATTCTCCCGGCTGCTAGAAAATAGACACTTTCTAAATCTAGAGGTAATCCAGAACGGAACGGTCAATTGTTGCAAAGGAGTAGGTTGCAGTGCACTTACGATGAAAATATCGGACTTGAAATATGTAATCCGAGATATATGTCGACACGGGCACTGCAGAACCACACAAACACAAAAACGAAAAGAAAGGGGTTCGTGAAGATTCAACACGATGTGGCAGACGCAGTACTTTGCCGAACCAAACACTAAACGCATCACATGAATTCCTTGGGATTTTTTTAAGAAATCGCTTGTTGCCTATATAAGCGCCCCTGCTGAAGAAAAAACAAAAAAAAAACATTTGAAATTCAAACGGGTGCCAAACGGGTCGACCCATTTGAATTAAACGGGTGGCAAACTTGTCGATCTGTTTCGTTCAAACATGATTATGGGATACGGGTACCCGTTTGAAACGGCACCCGTTTGATACGGGTACCCTTTTGATACGGGTGCCCGTTTGATACGGGTGCTCGTTCGATATGGGCGCCTGTTCGACCAGCCACGTGACCACGCATTTGAACGCGCTATTCGGATAGGCAAATTATTTGCTAGCCCTAAATGGGTATCGTCCGGAAGGTTGGTTATCTTAAGCTTATTTATGACACCCCAAAACTCATAAGCCTATATATAGCAGGGAGGAAACACGTATAAAAAATATTCTCCCTACTGTAAAAAAAAAAAGAACATTTGGCGCCTATATGAAAGCCAACGGGTTCATACCGGTAACAGTTTAGCCATTCCGGTCACCAGTTTTTCTAAGGGGTCGCTCTTATGGCTCAAAGGGGTCCCCCATATAAGCCATAACGGTCACCTATTTGGGCAAACAGGTCACTCCTTTGGCAAACGGGTCACTCGTCTGGGCAAATGGGCCACTCGTTTGGGCAAAGTTGCCACACGTTTGCTCAAACTGGTGAACATTCTGCACAAGCTGGTGACCGGTGACCGTCAAACTTTACCTGTTTAATCAAACGGCTCTCCGGAGCCCGTTTGATACTGAACGTACAGATCGGCGGCATGGGTACGCCTGTTTCAGCCGTGGCGGCCTATGTTTCCGGAAGGCCGGGAGCGCCGGTTCATCGATTTCAAATCGTCCGCGTAATGCAAGTAATTATGTTTATATTTTAATCGCGGCGACGTTCGCTTTAACTGCAAGGAGCATTTTTTTACGAAAACGCGCGACGTTGGCGAACCGATATTTTTAACAGAACTTTAAAACTTCGGCTTTTTTGTTGGCTCAATTTACTTATTCAGCTTGAAATTCTCACCCAGAAGACGCAACCGCGTGAAAGAATATACTCCAAGACTCCGTTTCCCTTCAATTCAAGACGCAGCGAAGGTAGCGCCCGAACAAGCGGCTGCAATAACATCGAGCATTGCGAGAGCACGCCCGCCCGCCATCGCACCTGTCAAACTACGAGCTCGCGCTGAGTGCTTTATTCGCTCGGGTGTAGCTCGGGCGCAACCCGAGCGGTCGGCGCCATTGCTTGCGCTGCGCCTTGACCTCCTCGACCGCGCCCCTCCCCCCTCTCTAGTCACCTGTCACGTGACCCGAAGGAAGAGGAGGGTACCAGCGCGCGCGAGCTACACGCTGATAAGCTCGCTTGCAAGATCCGGTAGGGCGTCCGCTGGTAGCCGCTTTTTAGAGCACAGCTCTTAGGCGCCCGTTTCCGGCTTGAGCGGCGTCGGCGTCACCGTCGGCGTAACTGCGCGTGCATTATGGGACACGGGACGTCACTGATGACGTCATCAGTGACGTCACTGATGACGTCATCGGCATCCGCATCGTCATCGTCATCATCACTGATGACGTCATCAGCATCCGCATCGTCATCGTCATCATCACTGATGACGTCATCAGTGACGTCATTGATGACGTCACCGGCATCCGCATCGTCATCGTCAATATCACTGATGACGTCATCAGTGACGCCACTGATGACGTTATCGGCATCCGCATTGTCATCGTCACTGATGACGTCATCGGGGGGTCACGTGACTCCCCCCCCCCCCCTGAGGTCACGTCACCCCCCAGTACCCTTCCCTCCTCCTCCTCAAGAGCTGCACTCTAATTCTAATTCGGCGTTACAGGAAGTTGTAAACGGCTTTCATTTTTTCTTTGTCTGCTTGTTTGTTGCAGCTCGAACTTCGTTCTTCCTACCTGCTTCGATCTGTCGCCTTACACTGCGGTCTTTTTTGGATGTCTCGACAACGTATTGAATGTGCACCAAAGCTATCAGTGTTCGAAAAGTCCTACGCGGATATCGGCAACAAGCGATTCTTCAAAGAAGTCAGGAATTTTTGCGGTTTGATTGGGTTCGGCCACGGTGGGAGAAACACATTTAGGTGATGACTCAGGCCGCTCTTCCCGCGGAGAGCGAGCGACCTGATCGTGTTCGGAGCTAGCCTCGAACCAGGAGTATACACGTTTCCAAAAACACCTCTTTCGCTGGCACCATGTTGCTGATGATGATGACGCCATGCGACTCTCGCGCCGTCTAGTTGCTAGGGTTTTTCTGTCACCATCTTGAGCTGTGAAGAGCTCCGCTCTCCGCCTGTGCTCTTCTGCCCTCCGAGTTCTTCCCATTGTTTCTTAGTCTTTCCTCGTAGTTCTAGGCGTCATTTTTACTTTAGTTGCAGTGTTTGTTTTGTTCTGTATATATTTCATCTTATTTATCTTTGCATTTTGAGTTAGAGTTTTGTTGTGTTCTTGTGCGATGGCGTCGGCGAGCTCGATTCCCTCGAGCAGCTCGGCGTCGGCGGCTACGAAACCACCGGTGGCCATTGCTGGTAAGTAATAATTGTAATTAATTGTGGTGTAATAAATCTTGAGAGCGTGTTTATGCTTGCGCTTCCCTAACGCCGCTTGTGTTGCCTTGCGAGCGCGCCGTTGCCGGCAGTAGAAAGCGGCGGCGCGTTCACTCCGACGATATGCAGCCCTCGCGCGATGAGACTAGATCGCATCGCAAACGTCGGGTCAGCTAGTGACTGCTCGAGACGGGTCGCTTTTTTTCCGCAATGGTCGCTTTTGTGATAAAAGTTATAGCGCGAGTGCCAAGTTTTGCCGGTGTGAACGCGCCAACATCGCGCGGTGCCGTACGCAGTACCGTGTAGCGTGCCCGCTGGTGTGAGCGAGAACGTCTGCGGGGCATTCGCGTTGAATTTCCTGTCATGTCCACGGCACTTTTCGCGTGCTTGCAGTTGCGAGTTGCGGGAGCGCTCGCGCCGCACACGCAGTCAAGGCATTCCTCAGAACGACCGGCTCGCAGTCGCAAGCTTAATCAGGTGCGACCGCAGAAATTTCAGACCAGCATATTTGTTGACAGTTACGAGATGATTACTTGCTACAAGGTCTGTTGAACCAATTAAGTGTGATCAAGATATAGTATTTACTTTACGACCATAGCGAGATAAATTAGATACACAGCCTATTTAGTCACATGGTCAGTTAGTTTTTTAGCAAACCCACCCTGGAAATTGGCAAGCAACATCAAATCTCTGATAAAATAGATTGTAAGCAGGAAGAGCTTTTTGTGCCTGTGTTGTGTTCGCCAATTCCAATGGTCCTCCTACGAATAAAACATCAAGCAATGCACCAGTTGTTAAAAAAAAACACACATCACACAGGCACATAGTCAGGATTTTGTTTCAGGGGGCCTGCCTATGATAGAATGCACTAAACAGAGGAGGGTGGAAACGAGGTCCTTTCTGGGCCTCCCGGCCCACCAGCTTTGCGGGCTATGGGCCGGGACTTCATTGTTCAACCAGTACTGCACCTTGATAACACAAAGCGGTACACTCATCAGTGGTTATATTCTATTTCAGAGGATCGCACCTACCCTCACCCAGACAACATCACCAGCTGGTCCGAAGACATGCGCCGTTGGCCTTCGGTCACATCGCCAGATGTAATTTACTACCTGGTGAACACAAAGGCATGCGACCTGCAAGACGTGAAGGCCTATCGAAGCTTAGAGTCCTACAACTACCTGCAAAGTGGGTGGGTTGGGAAGCTCTCAGTTCACCATATCGATGCAGAACTTTGCTATGTTAAGGGATAAGTAACACCCACGCAGAGTGTCAACCAGACCACCCACACTGCCTGGGCCTGTGCGAGAGACAGTGGCGAGGTACTAACAGCTGGCTGCACCTGCATGGCAGGCCAAGCAAGGGTGTGCTGCCATGTCGGCGCAATTCTCTGGAAAATGAACCTCGCAGCTTTGCATGCACAGACATTGCAGCAAAATGGAACCAAGGAACAAAGCGCAACGTTGTGCCGGCCAGACTCAGCGACATCACATTTAACCTCCAGAAGAGGACTCTGGATCCAGCACCGGGCAAGCTGCCACTTGGCCCATTGCTGATGCCCATGGGTGAAGAGGAGCTGGCAGCCCTTTACAGGGATTCACCGTTCCGAGACCTTTTCAACATACCAGGTACACCTGGTTGTCTCGAAAGATAATTCTAATTGCACCTATAAATCTAAGTCTAAAGCTTAGAAGCCATACTGAAGATCTAGTTTGATAACAGATTTGCAGTGACTAACTGGAATGTACGCTTGCTTGTCATTAGTCCTGTACAAATGTCAAACCCATAATGCTGAAGGCTAAAGAAAGTCAATGAACAAAGCAAATGATGAACTCCACCCCAGCACTAGTCGATTTATAGAAAAACAAGACAACTAAACAGTACTATTTGCTATTATTTATTTATGCATGATTCCATTCAGTAATGGTTACATACAGTCTCACCCAAACAATGATACACAATAAAAGCACCCGTGCCACACCGTAGACTTCTCGCGAGGTGAAACATACAAATCTAAACAGATGCATTTAAAATACACTCCTGTAATAACAAAGAAACATTCAACAAAATTAGTCCAAAGATAACAATCTGAAGGGACTGACTGGGAGAGGTGAATAAAAGTGGCGTCAAATAATACATTGCCAGCTCATTAAATAATGGAATTCAAACGACAATGCAGAGATTAGTTTAAGGCCTGTCATTGAGTCAATGGCAGTCTTTTTTACACTCAGCTGTCGACCAATTCCTGTTCAGTGGTCATGCAAGCCAAAAATTAAATTATACCTTCAAAACAGCTGCTTCCATCCTTCGTAACCTTAAGCATTTGTACAAAAATTGGATTATTTTTTGCAGGAACCCTGCTGTACGACACGTTCAACGCCCCAGAACGTGAAGAATCCGCAGTCGCAGCCAATGATGCCGCTACTCCCTGCCACGGTAGCCACCTTGCCACGGACGACCTGCCTTCAAGCTGGGAGCCGTGCATCAGGTACTATGCAGAACACGTTGCCGTTACCTCAACAGCTGCTGCAGCCCTCGAGGAGGCTACAAGAACTCAGCAGACGCCAACCTGATTCGTGGCACGGCGGCTTCGTCTAACAGCTTCAAATGTGTACAAAGTACCGAAGAAGTCGACGACCTCGTGTGAGAAAAGCGCAACGAGTATGGTGTGCCCGACGTTCACTGGCAATGCTGCCACGAGGCACGGACAACTTCACGAGCCAGTGGCACGAACGCAGCTTGTTCGAGACTATGGAATGACCGTCACGAGGTGTGGCATGTTTGTGTCGAAGGACTTCCCGTGGCTTTCGGCAACGCCAGACGGCCTGGTTGGACAGGCACTCCTGACGATTAAGTTCTCAAACACAAAAGACTGTAAAGAGCTGTCCAAGGGTGGAACATACGACGTGTGACACAACGAGAAAGACGGCTACTTCATCACGCAAAATGGGCCGCGAGGATTCTACAGTCAAGTACAGTTTCAGTTGTTTTGTACAGGTCGGCAGGTTTTTTTTTATGTGTGGAGTCTCAATGCGGACATCCTAATGAAGATCTCATTTGACGAGGACTATGTGTCGAACAGGATGGCACGCCTTCATAGGTTTTACTTTTCCGAGCTCCTGACGAGGCTGGAGGAACTGTATCAGCGAGGACAGCTCCAGATAACTAATGACTACAAGGAGATATGCCACCTCTAAAGCTGAGGGAACAAGCATTTCATGCCACATATGTACATATGTAGTGGTGCAACTGAGCATAAGTGCAATAAAAGACCTGACTGCTGTCCCCCTGTAACCAAATTGTCTACATATGAATGGATGATGTCAGCAAGATTAACATCACAGTGTGTAGGGGCGCTAGCAGTGCAGTGAAAACATGTAATCTCAGTAAATGCAGCTGGTCTTGCAGAGATAGGAACTGACATTTGTTCCAGGCTTTTCCTACCTCTGCAAAATAATGTGTCCGAGATACTGATTTCGAAACATTTAAAGCAGACAAAAGGCAAAAACAGTCTGGAAAAAAAAATAAGTCACTAGAGACTTCTAGAAAAAAAAAAGTAATAAGGTCATGCAATACGACATCTGAACCCGATTGCCTGGAAATGGCCTCCACTAGAGCCACCTGTAATAGACTAATAGACATTCGGGTAAATTACCAAGTATCAAAGTGCACAAAAGAGTTTTAAGCGGTGCACATCCCGGCATCAGCAGCAGTAAATATTTTTAAACAA
Organism: Ixodes persulcatus; assembly: GCA_013358835.2. NCBI lineage: Eukaryota > Metazoa > Arthropoda > Arachnida > Ixodida > Ixodidae > Ixodes > Ixodes persulcatus. Next base: position 89,875 of record JABSTQ010007644.1, read on the forward strand.
ATATTGAAACAAGGTGGAATGTTGCGCACATTCTTCGTTAGCCTATTTTAGTTATTATTACTTTGTCTTTTCTACATACAAGGAGATTGCGTGCAGCAAGCATAACAATACTTTTTTTCACCTTACATGCAAACGAAGCTAAAGCTACAAGCAAAAACCCAAAGCTTTGTGCATCCTTGCCATGCACGCTCGCTCGTGCAGTGCAAGCGTCGTTCAGGCTGCATTCCCGTGCTCGCAGCTTTGGCTTCGCTCACACATAAGGTGAAACGACATATACACAAGCGTTTATAAATGCAAGCAATTTATCAAAGGGTCTATACCAAGGGTGGCCAAGCTGCAGCTCTTTGCGTGTTAAAGTGCGGCTCGCAACTCCCTCCCCTACCTACCTACCACCCCCCCCCCCCACTTTCCCGCCTCCCTCCCGGTCACACGAGCACTTCCCCAAAAAGAGAAATGGAACGAGTTTTAAATCGAAAGACAGGTTGCGGTTTGGTAGTCTTGTGCTACTACTACCTTACATACAGTTGGCTTTTGACTCTGATATATTGAAAGTAGCTCCCTACCTACTAACTTATCCCCCCCCCCCCACGGCACTTGTAAGTTTCGTGATTTTGTTTGCGGCTCGTAGGCCGGGTCAGCCAGGCGACCCCTGGTCTATACTCTTATTTCCACTACAGCAGCACCTCAGTCAGAGTTGTTTGCCTCACTGCCCCTGATTAGAGGGGGCTTGAGGTTGCACAGGCCTGCAACAACGAAAATCATGTCGCTAATGGTCTCCTTAGATCTGATGGGTAGCGACTGCTTAAAAATCCTGTACGTCTTCATCCGGTTGATTGCACGCTCAACGTGGATGCGGACAGCAGCAATACGTCTCGTTGCCGTCACCTCCTGCTCACTCAGTTGTGCTTTGCCTGGGGGAAAAATATGAACCATGAATAAGACAACAAATATGTTAATATGGAGTGCAGTACCTCTTGTGAAGGCAGGCATGTTGAGCTTGATACCCTGGGCCTCAAGTTTGGGCTCCAGCGCGAAGCCACGATCGGCCATCACCTCATCGCCCCGGACAAGATAGTCCTCGATGCCACAGTCACGCATGATGACCTTGTCCGAGGCACGGCCTCCGTACGCTTTAGAGACATGCATTATAAAGCCATTTGGCGCTATTGCCACGAGAAACTTAATAGTGTTGTGTGCCTTGTACCCGCTGAATGTCTGTGCACGGGGCATCAACTTTCTCGGCCGTTGCATGTGGACCTCGGTGCAGTCCACAATGCAGGTTGTTTTTCTATGGCCATTCTCTATGATGGATAGGGGCATGCTGTTGCGAATATTTTTTCTTGGCAGCCACACGACAATGGTCATCAGGACTTTTTTCAGGGACCCAAGCATGGCCTTAACGATCATCCCAGCAGTTGATACCGAGACTGAAAAAATCCGTGCTAGGTGCCCCAGAAGAAGCCCCAGGCGAAGCCTCATGAGGCAGAGAAGCAGCTGGTCCTTGACAGACAATTTTCCACCTCTTGCACCAATGGCACTAACAGCCCCTGCCAAGCTTGTGAACACAGAGCCAGTCAAGCCGGTGTAGAACACAATGTCGGCTTCCGACAGTGCGTCGGCCATGGAACGCCGTGGGAAGCCAAAAAGAGGCGACAGCTGGCTGTATGAGTGGTCCTCCTGCAAACGCTCCCATTGCGTCCCTTGATCTTTCTGTGTGACCTGTTCAAAAAGTGCAAACATGCCAACAGCATAAGTGGAGGGCAGTTTAGCATGGGGTTGTGTGAAATACACCAAAACTAGGCTGTAGACTGGTTTTAACAAAGAATAAGCTGAAAAACACCAGATAATAATAGAAATGTTAAAGTTAATTTTGTATGTCCAACATTTATAACCACAATTACCCGATTCTGACGCGCACCGAATTTTAACACGCACCCAGTTTTTAGACCCAAAAATAAGGATTCTAATGTGCCCACGATCCTAACGTGCTCCCGGTTTTCATGCTCATAACAAAAATTGGTGTTCGTGCACAAAGAACAAGCAGTTTCTTTATGTGTAAGCACCGGGCTCGCAACCATATCGCTCGTCCTCGCTCTCAAACAGCACTCTGTCGCTCTCCACGTGCCACAGCATTGTCGTCCTCAGTGCCGGTCGAAATTCCACATTTCATGAATGAGCACTTGGCCATAGCAGATGTATTGTGCTCCATGGCTCAAAAAGTCATCCAGCCATCTCTTCAAAGGGCCCAAACGATATTGAAGCAACTGCTTTTTTCGCACCCCTGCCTTTTTAGTGGTTCGGGAGACACGAGGAACAAACACAAAACTACAAAATAATAGTGTTTTATATTTTAATTTGAACATTTCTCCAGGTATTAACCCATGAACGTTGCAAATGGCAACAAAGGTGCCTTGCACTTTGCAACGTGTTTTTTTCGGTTTCGGTTTCGCATTCGATGGTACCATGCATGCCATTTTTAGCTGTTTTTTTGCGCATTACCATCGTGTAATTACAGCAGTCTGCCGGCACCAGGAATGCCAATCACTTCGGTCGACAGACACATTTTTTGTCTCACTCTTACTGCTTTTACAAGTTTGCATTACAGCACAACAATAAAAACAGACATAGAGGTAGGCATGCACTTTTTCCGAACCTGAGATGCATAGGCCCAAGGAAGTAGGTCTGCGTCGCTTCCCGAAGACTCGGCTGGCTGGAAAACAAGAGATGGAACCATTCACGTCGTCAACACCACACAGATACCATCAATTTCGAGGGCAGGCATGCGCATTTTACTAACCTGAGATGCAGATGCCTCAGGCCGCATGTCGCAGTGGCTTGCCGAAGGCTCGGCTGGATGGAAAACAAGAGTTGGAATCATTCACGCGCCACCTCTCGGCAGTACAGATCGTAGCTGGGAGTCAGAAAAACGGGCATACCATAACTTCAAGACGGGCAGATGCTGTCGCACGCCGTGTTGCATCTGTGTGCTGCAAAAGGAAGCATTATTTTTTCAGTGAGCGTTGCCTCGTCGACAACATGCAGTCATCTTCAATTTTGAGGGCAGGCATGCGCATATTCCTAACCTGAGATGCAGATGCCCCAGGCCGCATGTCACTGTGGCTTGCCGAAGGATCGGCTGGCTGGAAAACAAGAGTTGGAATCATTCACGCGCCACCTCTCGGCAGTACAGATTGTAGCTGGGAGTCAGAACATGGGCATACCACAACATCAAGACGGACAGATGTTGTGGTACGCCGTGTTGCATCTGTGTGCTGCAAAAGGAAGCATTATTTTTTCAGTGAGCGTTGCCTCGTCGACAACATGCAGTCATCTTCAATTTCGAGGGCAGGCATGCGCATATTCCTAACCTGAGATGCAGATGCCCCAGGCCGCATGTCGCTGTGGCTTGCCGAAGGCTCGGCTGGCTGGAAAACAAGAGTTGGAATCATTCACGCGCCACCTCTCGGCAGTACAGATCGTAGCTGGGAGTCAGAACATGGGCATACCACAACATCAAGACGGACAGATGTTGTCGCACGCCGTGTTGCATCTGTGTGCTGCAAAAGGAAGCATTATTTTTTCAGTGAGCGTTGCCTTGTCGACACATGCAGTCATCTTCAATTTCGAGGGCAGGCATGCGCATATTCCTAACCTGAGATGCAGATGCCCCAGGCCGCATGTCGCTGTGGCTTGCCGAAGGCTCGGCTGGCTGGAAAACAAGAGTTGGAATCATTCACGCGCCACCTCTCGGCAGTACAGATCGTAGCTGGGAGTCAGAAAATGGGCATACCACAACTTCAAGACGGGCAGATGCTGTCGCACGCCGTGTTGCATCTGTGTGCTGCAAAAGGAAGCATTGTTTTTCAGTGAGCGATGCCTAGTCGAGCACATGCAGTTATCTTCAATTTCGAGGGCAGGCATGCGCATTTTCCTAACCTGAGATGCAGATGCCCCAGGCCGCATGTCGCTGTGGCTTGCCGAAGGCTCGGCTGGCTGGAAAACAAGAGTTGGAATCATTCACGTGCCACCTCTCGGCAGTACAGATCGTAGCTGGGAGTCAGAAAATGGGCATACCACAACTTCAAGACGGGCAGATGCTGTCGCACGCCGTGTTGCATCTGTGTGCTGCAAAAGGAAGCATTAGTTTTTTCAGTGAGCGATTGCCTCGTCGAGCACATGCAGTCATCTTCAATTTCGAGGGCAGGCATGCGCATATTCCTAACCTGAGATGCAGATGCCCCAGGCCGCATGTCGCTGTGGCTTGCCGAAGGCTCGGCTGGCTGGAAAACAAGAGTTGGAATCATTCACGCGCCACCTCTCGGCAGTACAGATCGTAGCTGGGAGTCAGAAAATGGGCGTACCACAACTTCAAGACGGGCAGATGCTGTCGCACGCCGTGTTGCATCTGTGTGCTGCAAAAGGAAGCATTGTTTTTTCAGTGAGCGATGCCTAGTCGAGCACATGCAGTTATCTTCAATTTCGAGGGCAGGCATGCGCATTTTCCTAACCTGAGATGCAGATGCCCCAGGCCGCATGTCGCTGTGGCTTGCCGAAGGCTCGGCTGGCTGGAAAACAAGAGTTGGAATCATTCACGCTGCCACCTCTCGGCAGTACAGATCGTAGCTGGGAGTCAGAAAATGGGCATACCCCACCCACACGTCGGGCACACGCCGTCGCTCGCCGTGTTGCATCTGTGTGCTGCAAAAGGATGCATTATTTTTTCAGTGAGCGATGCCTAGTCGAGCACATGCAGTCATCTTCAATTTCGAGGGCAGGCATGCGCATTTTCCTAACCTGAGATGCAGATGCCCCAGGCCGCATGTCGCTGTGGCTTGCCGAAGGCTCGGCTGGCTGGAAAACAAGAGTTGGAATCATTCACGTGCCACCTCTCGGCAGTACAGATCGTAGCTGGGAGTCAGAAAATGGGCATACCACAACTTCAAGACGGGCAGATGCTGTCGCACGCCGTGTTGCATCTGTGTGCTGCAAAAGGAAGCATTAGTTTTTCAGTGAGCGTTGCCTCGTCGAGCACATGCAGTCATCTTCAATTCGAGGGCAGGCATGCGCATATTCCTAACCTGAGATCCAGATGCCCCAGGCCGCATGTCGCTGTGGCTTGCCGAAGGCTCGGCTGGCTGGAAAACAAGAGTTGGAATCATTCACGTGCCACCTCTCGGCAGTACAGATCGTAGCTGGGAGTCAGAAAATGGGCATACCACAACTTCAAGACGGGCAGATGCTGTCGCACGCCGTGTTGCATCTGTGTGCTGCAAAAGGAAGCATTATTTTTTCAGTGAGCGTTGCCTCGTCGACAGCATGCAGTCATCTTCAATTTCGAGGGCAGGCATGCGCATATTCCTAACCTGAGATGCAGATGCCCCAGGCCGCATGTCGCTGTGGCTTGCCGAAGGCTCGGCTGGCTGGAAAACAAGAGTTGGAATCATTCACGTGCCACCTCTCGGCAGTACAGATCGTAGCTGGGAGTCAGAAAATGGGCATACCACAACTTCAAGACGGGCAGATGCTGTCGCACGCCGTGTTGCATCTGTGTGCTGCAAAAGGAAGCATTGTTTTTTCAGTGAGCGATGCCTAGTCGAGCACATGCAGTTATCTTCAATTTCGAGGGCAGGCATGCGCATATTCCTAACCTGAGATGCAGATGCCCCAGGCCGCATGTCGCTGTGGCTTGCCGAAGGCTCGGCTGGCTGGAAAACAAGAGTTGGAATCATTCACGTGCCACCTCTCGGCAGTACAGATCGTAGCTGGGAGTCAGAAAATGGGCATACCACAACTTCAAGACGGGCAGATGCTGTCGCACGCCGTGTTGCATCTGTGTGCTGCAAAAGGAAGCATTGTTTTTTCAGTGAGCGATGCCTAGTCGAGCACATGCAGTTATCTTCAATTTCGAGGGCAGGCATGCGCATTTTCCTAACCTGAGATGCAGATGCCCCAGGCCGCATGTCGCTGTGGCTTGCCGAAGGCTCGGCTGGCTGGAAAACAAGAGTTGGAATCATTCACGCGCCACCTCTCGGCAGTACAGATCGTAGCTGGGAGTCAGAAAATGGGCATACCACAACTTCAAGACGGGCAGATGCTGTCGCACGCCGTGTTGCATCTGTGTGCTGCAAAAGGAAGCATTGTTTTTTTCAGTGAGCTATGCCTAGTCGAGCACATGCAGTTATCTTCAATTTCGAGGGCAGGCATGCGCATATTTCCTAACCTGAGATGCAGATGCCCCAGGCCGCATGTCGCTGTGGCTTGCCGAAGGCTCGGCTGGCTGGAAAACAAGAGTTGGAATCATTCACGCTGCCACCTCTCGGCAGTACAGATCGTAGCTGGGAGTCAGAAAATGGGCATACCACAACTTCAAGACGGGCAGATGCTGTCGCACGCCGTGTTGCATCTGTGTGCTGCAAAAGGAAGCATTATTTTTTCAGTGAGCGTTGCCTCGTCGACAACATGCAGTCATCTTCAATTTCGAGGGCAGGCATGCGCATATTCCTAACCTGAGATGCAGATGCCCCAGGCCGCATGTCGCTGTGGCTTGCCGAAGGCTCGGCTGGCTGGAAAACAAGAGTTGGAATCATTCACGTGCCACCTCTCGGCAGTACAGATCGTAGCTGGGAGTCAGAAAATGGGCATACCACAACTTCAAGACGGGCAGATGCTGTCGCACGCCGTGTTGCATCTGTGTGCTGCAAAAGGAAGCATTATTTTTTCAGTGAGCGTTGCCTCGTCGACACATGCAGTCATCTTCAATTTCGAGGGCAGGCATGCGCATATTCCTAACCTGAGATGCAGATGCCCCAGGCCGCATGTCGCTGTGGCTTGCCGAAGGCTCGGCTGGCTGGAAAACAAGAGTTGGAATCATTCACGTGCCACCTCTCGGCAGTACAGATCGTAGCTGGGAGTCAGAAAATGGGCATACCACAACTTCAAGACGGGCAGATGCTGTCGCACGCCGTGTTGCATCTGTGTGCTGCAAAAGGAAGCATTAGTTTTTTCAGTGAGCGATTGCCTCGTCGAGCACATGCAGTCATCTTCAATTTCGAGGGCAGGCATGCGCATATTCCTAACCTGAGATGCAGATGCCCCAGGCCGCATGTCGCTGTGGCTTGCCGAAGGCTCGGCTGGCTGGAAAACAAGAGTTGGAATCATTCACGTGCCACCTCTCGGCAGTACAGATCGTAGCTGGGAGTCAGAAAATGGGCATACCACAACTTCAAGACGGGCAGATGCTGTCGCACGCCGTGTTGCATCTGTGTGCTGCAAAAGGAAGCATTGTTTTTTCAGTGAGCGATGCCTAGTCGAGCACATGCAGTTATCTTCAATTTCGAGGGCAGGCATGCGCATTTTCCTAACCTGAGATGCAGATGCCCCAGCCCGCATGTCGCTGTGGCTTGCCAAAGGCTCGGCTGGCTGGAAAACAAGAGTTGGAATCATTCACGCGCCACCTCTCGGCAGTACAGATCGTAGCTGGGAGTCAGAAAATGGGCGTACCACAACTTCAAGACGGGCAGATGCTGTCGCACGCCGTGTTGCATCTGTGTGCTGCAAAAGGAAGCATTGTTTTTTCAGTGAGCGATGCCTAGTCGAGCACATGAAGTTATCTTCAATTTCGAGGGCAGGCATGCGCATTTTCCTAACCTGAGATGCAGATGCCCCAGGCCGCATGTCGCTGTGGCTTGCCGAAGGCTCGGCTGGCTGGAAAACAAGAGTTGGAATCATTCACGTGCCGCCTCTCGACAGTACAGATCGTAGCTGGGAGTCAGAAAATGGGCATACCACAACTTCAAGACGGGTAGATGCTGTCGCACGCCGTGTTGCATCTGTGTGCTGCAAAAGGAAGCATTGTTTTTTCAGTGAGCGATGCCTAGTCGAGCACATGCAGTTATCTTCAATTTCGAGGGCAGGCATGCGCATATTTCCTAACCTGAGATGCAGATGCCCCAGGCCGCATGTCGCTGTGGCTTGCCGAAGGCTCGGCTGGCTGGAAAACAAGAGTTGGAATCATTCACGCTGCCACCTCTCGGCAGTACAGATCGTAGCTGGGAGTCAGAAAATGGGCGTACCACAACTTCAAGACGGGCAGATGCTGTTGCACGCCGTGTTGCATCTGTGTGCTGCAAAAGGAAGCATTGTTTTTTCAGTGAGCGATGCCTAGTCGAGCACATGCAGTCATCTTCAATTTCGAGGGCAGGCATGCGCATATTCCTAACCTGAGATGCAGATGCCCCAGGCCGCATGTCACTGTGGCTTGCCGAAGGCTCGGCTGGCTGGAAAACAAGAGTTGGAATCATTCACGCGCCACCTCTCGGCAGTACAGATCGTAGCTGGGAGTCAGAAAATGGGCGTACCACAACTTCAAGACGGGCAGATGTTGTCGCACGCCGTGTTGCATCTGTGTGCTGCAAAAGGAAGCATTGTTTTTTCAGTGAGCGATGCCTAGTCGAGCACATGCAGTTATCTTCAATTTCGAGGGCAGGCATGCGCATTTTCCTAACCTGAGATGCAGATGCCCCAGGCCGCATGTCGCTGTGGCTTGCCGAAGGCTCGGCTGGCTGGAAAACAAGAGTTGGAATCATTCACGCGCCACCTCTCGGCAGTACAGATCGTAGCTGGGAGTCAGAACATGGGCATACCACAACTTCAGACGGGACAGATGCTGTCGCACGCCGTGTTGCATCTGTGTGCTGCAAAAGGAAGCATTATTTTTTCAGTGAGCGTTGCCTCGTCGACAGCATGCAGTCATCTTCAATTTCGAGGG
>JABSTQ010007645.1:0-45516 GCA_013358835.2 Ixodes persulcatus
AACAGAGAGGCAGAGTATGAACGCGAATTCGGTAGCCGGTAGGACACTCACGCAGAGCATGATCCCGATGATGTTTTGTTTGCGTAGCTAAATCGGGGTGCACGTTGGCTGACGCTCGCTTCGGCCGACAAAACCTTGATCGCCGAGCGCGGCCGAACTTCCGTGTGTATACGAATCCATTTATAGGAAGTTGTTACGAGGGCAGAAAAAACGTATGGCCGTATAAAAGTATCGCAACCGGCGACATAGATTCGCCGAGCTCTATATTTTGCGTGTGCTGACGACGTTTTTGTTTTTGTCGGTTTTTTAACAGTAGCTGCCTTTGCACCGCCAAGCGAAGGGCTCGATCGCGTTGCATCGCTTCGAACAGCAGCGCTGATGTGTACGGTCACTCGCTTTCTTCAACGAGCTTGTCAAGACTTCTTCAATACCGGCGTCAAATAAAAACGATAGTGCTCGCCATCGTCTGCTTCCAGTTTATTCGGAGGACCGTCTGGCACAGGGGAGGAAGCGGAAATTGCGTAGAAGGAGGTTTGGAGCCGCGGCTTTTTTTGCCGTTCAGTAGGCGCTCCGATGACTCCGACTCGAGTGACTCCGTTCGGAGCTAAGGGAGCCGCTTACTGAACGCGCCATTGGCTGAGCGAAACGCCACCTAAATTCTTATTGGCCAAAAGTACAGCAACGCAGATGCTTCGTCACGAAAGCCGGCGGGGCGCTCAAGGTCAAAGCGGACGCGCCTCAGAAATAAAACAATAAAACAGAAAGAAAAGCGCAGCAACGCAGATGCATCGTCACGGAAGCCGTGGAGCCGGCGGCGGGCGCCGCGCCTGCGCGTTGGGGGAAGCGTGATGTCACCGCCGGAGCACCGTGTGAAAAGGGAAGACATGGAGCGGTGCTTGTAGGAATGCGCTGCGTGTAGGAATGCTTTCGCATTCCTGCACGTAAGCAGTCTTAAGTGTCTCCGTTTTTTTTTTTTTAGATACCCAGGGTTCATTCTTCTCGATCTGGTGTTTATTACCTCTCAATTCAAAATAGGACCAATCAAGCGGCGTGAAAAAATGCGAAAGTCTCTAGCCCTTCTCTCATTATGATTGGTTCAGCGACGATGGAATTCGTATAAAGAAAACATCACCAACACCATGATCATGCGTTTCCGACTCTGTCTGGTTGGTCCCATCAGCACCTAGCGTCGGCTGCGTATACACTTAAGCTTAAACGAAGTATAGACCAAATCAACTCACTGACGTCACATCACTGCGGTGGCGCTGCTGTCGGTACTGCGCATGCACAAACGCTTCACTCCTCCCGAATTCGGTTTCTGCGCACGCGCAGTGATTGTCACACTGCTCATACACATCACACAAAATACACGGTGATCGCTGCACACATGATGAGAAAATCATGTGCGGGCATACATCTTTCGAACACGTCTGCATGCAGGCAGTTTCCGTGTGACAGGACCGAGGAAGAAACAGACAGTGTCCGGAGACTGTCTCTCGTGCGTTGTATTTGCAGCGTGACCAGGCCGAGGCGTCGAAGCCGAACAAGGAAGAGCGGGTCTAACCGGAGTCATTCCTGCCCTTCCTCTCTCCAAAGGACCACCATAGCGGAATGGATCAGCGGCACAGCCATCGGAAAACGCACCGTCCCTCCCCGCGGGCACACCTAGCGTCGTCCTTCGAGCGGCGCGGCAAACACTGGGCGAGCTGCGCTGTGTGCACGATCGCCGCAAAACCACCTCGCGTCATCAATCAGGAACCGAAAACCGATTTGGAGAGCGTGCACTGCACAACCGCGTGCGACGAGCCGTACGTACTCCGTGGCAGCCCCCTGCATAGGCCGACAGTGCGGTGGGTACGCGTGCTCGCCGGACCCATCAGCCGCCTCCCTTTCATCAGCCGACCCCGCTCTCTCTATGCGCAGGACTATATGAAGACAGAAGCGTGGTCACGTGGCCAGGGATTGACGTGTGCGACTGGTCTAACACGAGCGCGTAGCTTCGGCCGCAATGTCAGCTTAGCGGGTGCACACAGCCCCGGCGAAAGCGTGCACTTTCCGAGCGGAGGAGCCGCGAGCCGAAGAGCCACCACGACGAACCCAACAACAAAGCCTCGAACACGCGTGGAAGAAAGCGGCGGTTGTTCTTATTGGTTTCGTTGTTGTTGGTGGTGGTGGTGGTCATGGGGCCTTGGCTTCATTCAATTTCCGCTTGCCGTCGGACGGGGCGGAGGGGGGTGCTACCCGTGGCTGCGAGGGCAGCGGTCATCCCGAGGCCGTTTTCGTGGCCGCGGACTGAAAAGTGCAACGGTGTGACACGCCGTTAAGCCGCGCGGTCACACATCGCCCGAAAGACACGGCGTTCGCCGCAGCCACTACGACAGCATTATCTGCGGACAGCACGTTCCATGTTTTGTTTCACACTTATGCTTCCGACGTGTGTGTGGATGGCGCGACCGATGTGACAGGACCACCGTACGAGGAAGAAACGCGCCTCGGGCGATGTCTGCGCACTGTCTTTTGTATCGTGTAGTAGAAGCGCGATCGTGGCTTCACCGCGAACGATGACCCTCTTCTCCCGATGCGCTTGTAGACCAACACGCTGTTTACAAAACAAGCCCGGTGCGCGTGCTCAGGAGCCACATTCGCGTCGTAGCTTATGATGTTGACGTTTCGACTGTTTGCTTCGTGATTGAATTTTAGGTGTTCCTATCGACCGATGCATGCAGTCTCACTGGACGCGGAATGATAATACTTTGCTTGGAACTCGACACTCCTTACGTTTCATTGGTTGTCAGTGACTGTGGTCTGGTGGCTTACTGTGTGTTCTTGTTTATCGCAGCAGCCACTCAAACTTCAAAAGAAGAGGAAAAAGAAACACGCCGGCGACACTAAAGATTGCTTACGTGTAGAAATGCGATCCTACGCGCAGCGCATTCCTACAAGCAGCGCCACGTCTTCTTTTTGCACACGGCGTTCCGGCGGTGACGTCATGCTCCCCCACTGCGCAGGCGCGGCACCCCCGTCGGCCTCGCGGCTTCCGTGACGAAGCATCTGCGTTGCTGCGCTTTTCTTCGTGTTTTATTTTTGAGGCGCGTCCGCTTTGACCTTGAACGGCACGTGCTTGAGCCAACGCCGCCTTCTCGCGTAATGGGACATTTGAGACTTTCCCCTTTTGGAAACGTTTTGATGGCAACAAAAATTCTGAAGGGCCACGGCAAAACTCGTCTCAAAAGCACCGGGTTTCGCCGGTAACTCTTTTTGTTTTTGTCATCGGTCAGGACATCCTAACACTAGTTGGCACTCACGCGATATAAATATATATATATATATATATATAGATATATATTAGAGAGAGAGAGAGGGAGAGAGAAGAGAGAGAGAAAGAGAAAGAGAAACGTAGCGCAGGTGACGAAAAGTCTCGAAAAAGGTCTACCTCAGGCCGAAATGTCGACGAACGAATATGTTTTAAAAACTCCAACAACCGTCTCAAGTGCGTTTTCTGCCGTATATATCTATATATATATATTTTTTTTTTTTTGCGCTTACATTAGCCGTTTATTTCCAGGCGCTATTGTAGGCCGCGTTCGTCGATTGTCCGTCTCTGCTGTTGACTGTTTGCCGATGTCACTTCATATTTGACATTTTTTTTATGAACGGGCGACAGATGGCGGCGTGCATGTCTCTTCGAGATACACAGAAACCAGTCCAGAGACATAACCGCTCGGAAAGGCAAAATAAAACGAATTTCCGAGCAAGGTCATGTAGAAGACTGGGCATGCAGAATAAAGCGGGACCATACTTCTGCTTGCCGTCTTTCGCACTGTTTTTCAGATGTTCAACCAACTAGGCCATCAAGTTATATCGTTACATTTTAAAGTACCTTCAGTGTTTAGCTCAGTTGGCAGAGCAGGCATAGAGGTCTGAAACGCGTCTTCAACAAGTATGTTTACCGGGTGTTCGTTTGTGGTCCTTCGATTTCCGTCTGAAGACGTCATAGATGTGTTATGCTGTTGCCTATGTGCCTCGGATCTTTTTATTCTCACTCGCATGGGCGCTGCCATCTTGGAATCACGTGACGTGCCCGCCATTAGGTTGCTTCAACTCGTCGTTTCGCTCCTTCCTCCGCGCCTTGGCGTATGCGTTGTTTTCTTGTTTTATTCGTCCCATTTCACCGCGCTTTCTTGCATTACAGTGTTGTCCCATACTTATATCTATTCTACATAATTGAATTACATTATAATGTGCGGAACTTCTGCAGTTAATTTAGTAGCACGATCTGACTATTTTCAACGCCGGGTTACTGAATGCGTGGGAGGATGAGGCGCAGGAATTAGCGTTAGCACTGAGCCACATCGATTGTGCAGATGACTAAGACAGCGCGAGGGTTCAAAGGTCAATTTCTTTAGACAACTAACATTTGTTTGATAAAAGTGGCGGGCATTCGCAATGTTCCGTCAGTATTAGGTGGAACATTCGCAATGTTCCCCCACAATATGCTGCAAAACCATTGAACATATTGTTTATTCTATTAAGTGTATCAAGCAGGGGCCAGGCTCTTTAAATCTACCGCAAAATTCGGTTTCTTAGCCTATCGCGCTACGACTTTGTGCAGCGTTGCCCACAGATGGTGCATTTGTTTTTAATTTGCAAAGAGTGAACTTACCTGAGGAAAAAGTAAAGAAAGAAAAAGGCTTAGCTCCTATGGAAACGCAGCGAAGCCACCGGTCTTCAAACAATACGGCGCCGTTTCGCAGGGGAGACAAGAGATGGCGCAAGCGGTCGCGATGCCAACTGCGCCAACGAACGAGCATACGGCGCCGAGAGCCGGCGTCTTTAGCAGACGATCTTTTCGACTCAAAAGTGGCGCGAGCTTATCTGACATTAGTTTCCAATGCAATATTTTATCATCCTTACCGATAAAACATATGGAATGGACACATAATCGATTAGAAAAATGGTTTGTCGGGATATTTTGACTGTTTTTTTCGAGGTACCGATGTCGTCTGCTTTCCAGTTCCTTGTTGTTACCGCGCCTGTTTTTGTTTCTGCGACTGTCGCCGTCTGCGGAACGCGCTCCGCTTTTGAGTCGAAAAGGTCGTCTGCTAAAGACGCCGGCTCTCGGCGCCGTATTACAGTGGCTTAAAGGGGGTAGTGTAGTTACCACGTAGCCTCCACCATGCATCGGGAACGGCCGCTCCTTGGAACACGGTGTAGGTGGCGCTTTAATCCGCAGCTCCGTTACCGCTCATACACACTGAAAGCAGATCTGCGTTCGCAATGCGGTTGCGAACGCGGTTGTATAAAGATCCAGTACAATCGCACGCGCACTTGATGTCATCTAGTGCGCGTGCAATTGTACTGGATTTTTATACAACCTCGTTCGCAACCGCTTTGCGAACGCGGATCCGCTTCCAGTGTGAATGAGCTGATAGGGTGTGTTCATCGGCCGGCAGATAGGGGCACCCTAACACGCTTCATAACTAATATAAATACATCAAAAACAATTATTAGTTTCCAGTGAACTTGCAACGACATGATTTGTGTTCTTAGGTGAATAAAAATGTGAAACTAGCAGACGACAGTGTAGTCGACCTATTAGTAGAGTAGACAGTTGGGCGAGTTGGTAGATATTGAACATAGTTACAGTTGCGCACACAAGGACAGGGACAGAGAAGAGAAATACGTAGACGACAGACAAGCGCACTTGTCTGTCGTCTACGTGTTTCTCTTTGTCCCTGTCCTTGTGTGCGCAACTGTAACTATAGTCGACCTATGTAGTCGACATAGTCGGTCGGAGCTGGCCGGAGCCAAGCTGGCCAAGCGGCCAAGCTGGAGCCATAGCCGGAACGACGGTGGTGCAAGCGCCAGCGCCACCCGCGGCCGTCTTCAAACGCTGTACCGCTTCTCCGGTTTCGTTCGTTACACTACCCCCTTTAAGCCACTGTAGCCGTATGCTCGTTCGTTGGCGCAGTTGGCATCGCGACCGCTTGCGCCATCTCTTGTGTCCAGTGCGAAACGGCGCCGTATTGTTTGAAAACCTTTGGCTTTGCCGCATTTCCATAGGAGCTAAGTCTTTTTCTTTCTCTACTTTTTCTTCAGGTAAGTTCGCTCTGCAAATTTTACAAAAACAAAATTGCACCATCTGTGGGCAACGCTGCACAAAGTCGTAGCGCGATAGGTTAAGAAACCGAATTTTGCGGTCGATTTAAAGAGCCTGGCCACTCCTTGATACACCCAGTAGTATCATTAGACATCTTGAAATTAACAAATTTTTCACACCTCAGCAACAGGGTTCTAGATCTCATTTTTCATGTATCAGACAGCTAAGTCAGTTTCTCCCACGACCTGTTGTCTTCGTACGAGGAACGCTTCCAGGTAGATTTTGTATTTTGGGATTTTCAAAAAGCCTTTGATGCGATTCCGCACGCCCTTCTCATACCTAAATTTCGTCACGGGCTACGGACAGGTGTCCTTAGGGGGCTAGAATGTTCTCTGTCTAATAGAAAACAATGTGTCATCTTCAATTATGTTTCTTCTCATTACGTAGACGTAACCTCCGGCGTTCCTCAAGGTTGGTCTTTGTAACGTTGCTCTTCTTGGTCTACATTAATGATATCACAAAAGGAATTTCATCAAACATAAAGTTATGCGCGGATGATTGCGTAACTTATCGAAAGGTACGGGGTGTATCAGACGTCGCGGCAGTAAGACTTAGATCTCGTACTAGCACGGTGTGAAAAATGAGCTTAAAGGGGCGATGCAACAATTTTTGTACTTTGCGCAAATACCACTTAGAACGGATCCCTGACGTTAATGACCTATGAAACACGTGTTCGTTTTTCATACCACGCAATAGAAGTTACAGAAAAAAAAAAACTAATGAAAAACGAGCAGCGTTCACCCCCTCAACTCGCAGCCAGAAATGTTGATCATAGCCACGCGCTGCGGTTGGCAAAGCACAGGACACGCGCTGAGTTCCAGACATTGTTATGGCTCGGCTATTGTCGTCGTTGCAACGATTGGCCACGGGCTCCCTACCCGAATGCTTCTCGAGCTAGTAATTATAACGAGCCCAAATTGAGTGTCCACACAATGCTCGGGTCCAATCTATGAACCGCATTCAAATATCGTCATTGGGGTGTGCTGCGATCCCCACGTTACGTCATCAAATTTTGCAAAGGAAAGATTGAATGAAAATGATCGCTTTTGTCCTTGAAATTAAACCGCAACAAAGGAGATTTTTGGCCAGTGGCGTTGCGTGCGAGTATCCTTGAGTCCCACTAGTGCCAGTAAGCTCGTGTAAAGTGAAAAACATTACAGTTGCATATCGTTGCACCGCTCCTTTAAACATACAAAGGTGCTGTTATATTGTCACGGATGCAAAAAGGGTTCGACAAATGTAAACTGAAAATAAAGGTTTAATCGGCGAATTTGTGCCAGAAAACAAAATAAAGAATGAGCGTCCAGACAGCAGAAAAGTGGGCGGCGATTCGGCGGAGTAACAGCAGGCGAGAGTGACTCGACAAGGTCCCGCGAAGCTCCTTATCTAGTGTGCGTCGGTATCTCGAAAAGTAGACCCAGAAGGTTCGAGCGTGGAGCGTTCGGGGTATGAATGAACCGGCACTTTCGAGAACAAGAAAGTAGGACGAAATTATAGAAGTTACGCCCCAAGTAAGAATAAACATGAGTATTTTAGAAGTCCGTGACCGAGCGTTGCTTTCTCGGCCCTGCGCGCGGCAATATTCGTTTCACCAGAAAGCGGAACCCTGCTTTGTCAATCTATAGTTTGAGTGGTCACTGGCCCCCTTGATAAGGTTGATCCATTTAAGTACCTAGACGTTTATTTTTCTTCTACTTTCACTTGGAATACATACATAGATTATTTAACAAATAAAGCTCGTCAAACGTATAACTTCACAATAGACCCCTTTCGAAATACTGTCCTTTGTTGCAGTTGTGGAATCCCCGTACAATGGCGGTATAAAACCGCAACGTCACGGCACAGTTTGTCTTTGGTTGGAGCAGAAGAAAAAACACGCCCACAGAAAAAGGTGATGAGCGCAGTGACGTTGCACTTTCGACGCTGTTTGATTGGCTCGTCGGGTCCTAGCGTCGACCGCGCTTCGTCGTTCGCTATGTTATGGAATGACTTGCACGTTCCACGATGTCAGTTGTTCCGCCATTCTGCAGGGGTTCTGACCTTCTAATAATTGGCACGCGAATTTCGAAAGGGGTCTATTGCGCCAGAGTCTCTCAAGGGTTCTCTAATGACACAAACCTTCGACCAATCCTCGAGTATGCATGTACAGTGTGGAACCCTCATACACAGAGATGAATTTATAGATTAGAACGTTTTCAAAATCGTGCAGCTCGTTTTGTCAGTGGCAACTATAATTTCCGCTCCAGCATTTCAAACATTAGGAGCCAACTTGGATGAAATTATGGGCCAACTTGGAAGAGCGTGCGAATGGTCTTTGCGTTCGCTCTTCCAAAACTCGCCGGTGTCTAGCGTCCGCAATATCTGATGCTAGAAAGAGACTTTTTTTTATGAAATTACCCTGTTCCCAGCGTTGTCGATGGCGATTAGAAATCTACTTTTAGTGGCTTGCGACGCCAAAATCTAGGTAGCGCATCTGTTCGAATAAATAAGATATGTCTAAACAGGCTTATAAAGTTGCGCCAAGCGTTAGACCTCAGCAAAACTTGTCCTTTGATTTTATTTCGCCAATTTTACGGAAGACAAATGTCAGACTTAAATTGACGGCCCTGTCATTCATATCATATCTTGAGTACGCCGTAAGCAAATGTCAGTATAATAAAACGTTAAATTCCTAAGGCTAAAATTGTGATATACCTCTAATGAGTACTCTAGCAGGGAAATTTCTTACTTGACCTAGATCGGACTGTCAAAATGTTTCTCGAGTACTTAATTTCGTTAAATAAGACAAGCGGCCGAAACACTATAACTTGTTTTTATGGATTCTGTGAATCATTATACGAGACTTTATTAGTCTGCGAAGTTCAGAAAAAGTTGGGTGTCCATGTTCAATCCCCGCCTCTGCCCGTTTCGATCTGGATGAGCATCGTACCGGCGTGCATTCGTGTATCACTACTGCGTGGTGCACGTTAAAGACTCCAGGTTAGCGGTTGTACCGCACTGGTTAAATTGCTCATCTACAGCTGAGACACCAGACGCCCACTGAGGCAGACTAACTTCCGGCTGTATAAACATAGACACAACAATTTGCTTTGCTTTGGGTGTCCACGACGAAGACCAAACAGTGAGTAGTAAACTGGCGAGTTCGTGTGTTTTTCCCGATTCAGCACATCGCTAATCAAGCTGTCGACCTGCTTCTTCACATTCATGTATTGGTCTCTTCGCTACTTTATTTTCACGGAAACTGGGGTCATCAGGTACGGTCGTAAACGATGGTAATCCTCCGCGTATATCGGTTCAGTCGTTTCTCCATCGATCATGGCAAAAATTAACGATGACCGGTAATCAGATGCATCAAATATGTCCGTGAAACAATCCCCGCAATTTAGGCTCAAAACCCATTCGTAGTCCTCAAATTGGCTCGAGTACCACTGTTTTATTGGTTGTGTTTCACCAGGGACGCATGTGTATCACAAAATTAAGCAAAAACGACATAAAGCAGCAACACAGCCGCTTCCACGTCGAAACCGAAACCAACCAGATTGAAGCAACCTAATGGCGGCGGGTGCGTCCGCTCCCTCTATCCGCTGGTCAGCCAACTACTAATATGAAAAAGGTCTGCTCTGTTGTACGTCGCCTTCCAGATTCACAGGCCACTGAAACCCCAGCAGCCGCAAGTTGGGTCGCCGCAACAACACTCGTGCAACGCTCGTAATTGTTTTCCGCAGCCTCTACGACCAGCCGCCAGGATAGCGACATCCGACAACATGACGCGCCGGCTCACGTGACGTCATTTGTGGCCACTTCGGAGCCACCTTGGATGCATGGGCGGGATAGGATGCTAAACACGCCAGTCCAAGACACGTTCCAGGCAACGTAGGCGTGAGACTCATAGGTTTGAGCTCCACATTGGGCGCCAGATATATGATACTAAAAGACCGACGACCGCTTTTACACCGGGGGCGCGCCAAACCCGTTTTATTTCTGCCTCGTACAAGCCCCTATGCTTATGCCCTTCGAGCCTTCTTTATTACTTTTCCTGAAGTGCCACAAGCCTTCAGCTTAATTCTAGTAAAAAAAAAGTAAATATAATTTACCTTGATTCATTAATTTTCTAGGTTCCCAGCACGTCATTTCCTGACATAGAAATTGTATATAGGCGTAAATTTATATATATATATATATATATATATATATAAATTTTAAAGTAAATATGCATTCATATGCTTTTCTACGGTCATGCGGTTTGTTAGGAAATATACTTTTTTTTCAAAACCCCATTAAGCAACACTGGCGGTTGCCATTTCTTGGGCACGAAGCCGGTGATTGGATCCGAGTCTTCACCGAACGCTGACGCGGCACCCGTTACTTGATCCGATCCGAGCCGAGTTCACGCTGAATGTTGACAGAGTCCTTATGTCGAATATAATGGTGATCAAAGTACGTGCTCAGACAATTCTGGACTCGGATTATTAACGCAGCAACTACACTATGTGGCGCGTCGTTTTGAAAAAGAGAAAAAAAAAAAAAGAGTCTATTGATCCTCGGTTCGTCCCTCGCTCAAGTGCGGACCGACAACCAACGCGATACTAACCGTTCTTTCGGATATTTGCGCCGTAACCTCAAACTTGCTACACCCTCCGTAAAACGACTTGCGTATACTACTCTTATAAGATCGAAGTTAGAATACGCCTCATCTATATGGTCCCCATGGCAGCCCTACCTTGCAAATAATCTAGAATCCATCCAAAACAGAGCCCTTCGTTTTATTTATAACAACTACTCACCATATACCAGCATATCAGGATTACGCCAATCAGCTAACCTTCATTCACTTTCCCTTCGCCGCCGAGTATCACGCCTTTCTCTCCTCCATCGAATTTCTTATCACAATAGCCACCTCAAAGAATCACTGCTATCACCTCCCCGTCGTATTTTCCCGCGTCCAGATCACCTATGTAAATTACGCCCAATTCGATCATCAACTGTTTCTCACCAGACTTCCACACTACCATTGGCCATCGAGGATTGGAATTCACTAGCTCATAACATCGTCTCTATTAATGATACTACTAAATTTGTTGAAGCCATTACCCTCTCTTTATCTAACCTACCTAGCTAGCTTACACTGTTATAATTGTTTTTACTGTTCTATTTGTTTTTGTTCTATTGTCACCCCCTCGTATAATGCCCCACGGGCCCTCAAGGAAAATAAATGATGATGATGACAGCAAAAAAAAACAACACCGCCGCGACCACAACCACCCAGATTAGAGACTTTTAGCAAACCATTACCGTGCTCCGCATACCGCACTATCGTAGCCTAAAGTTCCTTGATACTTCTTTTACAAGTAAGACAACCAATACAAGTGACAAATCACATTCCGCTGGAACAAAATCGCGTCATTCAACTCAGACTTGTGCTGTGCGCAGTTATTCGCTTCCTAAAACCCGCCCCGTCACGCAGTCGGCGCTTCAAAGAATATCGCTACTTGTAGAAAGCTCTTATCTAGGAACTTAACCGTAGCCTTTGAAGCATGCTTTTAAGCGCGCGCCCGGGTGATACCGGGTGATGGAGTGGGCTTGGTGACATCACAAAGGAAAGGATGCTAATCACGCCTCTGTTCTTCACACTCCAGGTTTTTGCTGTGGCATGTGGAGACGATATCGAGAACGACTGCAACTCGATGCTGAACGAAGGCAACGTGGCACCCACATTCATCGTCGGCAATGATTCTGCAAATCGAAGACTCCGCCCCCAGTCTTACGGCGTCGCGAATGTGACGTACCATCGAAGCATCACTTCCGGCACATTGACTATAAATCGGTGCAACGAGCGCACGGACTTCAGTGGACTTGGTGACATCGCAAAGGAAGGGATGTGCTAAACATGCCTCAGTTCTTCACTCTTTTCTTCAAACTTCTTCACACTGTTCTTCACAGTTTGTTGTGAACCGCATATCATTCACCAGCTCTCATAACTCGGCGCTTGTATACATAGTCCCTTTAACGTTGCTTGCGTATAACAAAACAAAAAAACGAAGACATTGATGTATTTGTTTATATACATACTGTAAAACGACTATTTTTTTAGGGGTCGCCGACCAGTGCCAAACGTGCGTCGTCTTTGATCGTTTGCTATTACCGCGGCTAAGACAATCACGCACAGAAAAAAAAAAAAAAAAAGCGCAGGACGTTGACGCGTTTACCGTGCGTGATTAGTCGAGGCCATCACGCATGGTAATTCGCTAGCCAATCGCGCAAAGACGACGAGTGTCATCACGATCGCGTGCTGTTGCACCGCTCGAATTCCTCCACCGGGTGGTAGCATATCGGCTCGGCTCGGAGTTGGCGTAAAACTGTCTATGCTGAATACCGTAGAAGTAATCCGCCTCTTAGGCTTCTTTCTTCCTTCCGCCAACCGTCAATTTTCGAAAGCGAAGGGGGAAAAAAAAATACGAACACGACAACGCTCGCTACTCTCATATATGTACTATTGATTGCCCATCCATGCTAAGTACACAAAAAAAAAAATAAGAAAATAAACTTCTCTACGATAAAAGGAAGAAAAAAAGATTAGCGGCTAAAGATTACGTCGGCGCGTGATTAATTAACTTTCTCCGAAAAACAAAAACAGAAGAAGAACGGAGAGGAGAATAAGAATAACGAAGAGAATAAATCTCACGAGTTCCTCCTGAGTAAGAGGTAAGAAAACACACACACGGGCGGGCGCGCGCGCAATGTACGTACAAAAACCGGACCCCTAAGGCAAAGCGAGCCTCCAACGTAGGAACGAAACGAGCAGTAATAGAAAAAAAAAAAATATCCGAGAAAATGGGGAGAGAGAAAGAGAGGAGAGAGAGAGACATTAAATAACATGGCGGCTGGGAAAAACCAGGCAAGAATATTATGATTCCGCCGCGTCTCGGAAAGCGGGAGTTCAACGACCACAGCTTCCGCAAGTCTCATGCATGTAGTTTTGCCGCAGATTGGGCGTGTGCATTTACCTTCATATTTTTTTTCTCTCTCTCTCTCTCGCTCGAACGAGCATCGTCCATGAAGTATATGGTTAATTAGCATAAATAAATATTCAAAATGAAAATCAGAGACGATATGAGAAAGATAAGAAGAGAGAAGCCCCCATGGTCGGCACGACCCTGCAAGTTCCACGACACTTCCTCAGCGATGGCTTTTTTTCGAGTAAAAGGTCACTGGTCGCTCACAGAAGGACCGAAAGGAACCCATAAGATTCTGCTTGTGACCCTCGTATAGGCACCGTCATCGACCCCTGGCTTGCTGACACGATACGGCGGTCTCTGCGGCTTCTTGGCACAACGATCGTGGACGGCTCCCATGCATGATCCCGTCGTTGAAGTCTTTAGAACAAAGATCACCGGCCGGGGGTTGCCTCAGTGTGCACGGACCTCACATGTTGTTGTGCGACGCTATCTAAGGCATGGGCGCACGCGAATAAAACTTTCGCAA
Organism: Ixodes persulcatus; assembly: GCA_013358835.2. NCBI lineage: Eukaryota > Metazoa > Arthropoda > Arachnida > Ixodida > Ixodidae > Ixodes > Ixodes persulcatus. The sequence continues at coordinate 13,643 of JABSTQ010007645.1, forward strand.
AACAAACGCTTTCTTTGTACGAGCAGCTCGAGCAAGGAAGGAGAAACCATGCGGAGCTCGTGTCTGTGCCGACACTCACAAACAGAACTCTTTGTTGTTTTTTTGTTGTTGTAGTTGTTGTTGTTATTGTTGTTGTTTTTGCCGTTGTTGTTATTGTTGTTGGTATTCCTGTTGATGATGATGGTGTCGGTAGATATATATAAAGAAACAAAACAAACATACCGTGAACTCCTGGAATCAGAGACTACCTGCGCGTGGTCAAGGTCTTGTAAGATAACCCGCACAGAAATGCCATTTTTGGCCATATAAAAACATTTATTATATGGCCATAGATATAATATGGCTATATATATGACCTTACTTGCTCGATTCTTGATATGGCCACGTAAAAGTAAACGTACTTTTCAAAAGAAAAAAAAAAAGAATTTGAAATAACGACATGATTTTGGGGGGATTACGTTGCCCGTGGCGGTGGGCGTAAGGACGCAAGTTTAAAGATCTCAACACTTAGGAACAAACTCAAAAGGTTCTTGAAAACGAAAATGAGTTAGATGTGAATTCTGGAGTATTTTTATTGCCTGAATCTTAATACCACGTTTGATTCCCTCAAAGATATAACTAAACGCGAGAAACCGCGAAAAACCGACGGCCAGTCGTTACGTCACGAAAGGATCCTTCGGCCGCCAAACGCGTGTCGCTCGTGTGGGCAGCGCATGCAAATGCCAGCTAGCCAGGCTTATTTCCCCGCACCGACAGCAGTCCTGACGTCTTTTTCTGACCTTTTCAAAACTAGGAAGACTGCGGGTGCATAGCTTCGATAATCGCCGAAGATGCGCGAGAGCGGAGATTCCGAAAACTCCTTGTGTGACGTCACGCTCCGGGAAGGAGGGGCTTCAGCGGTACTTTGAAAATGATTTCCTGCAGCCTCCGTGCACCAACATAAGAGATTTGCAGCCCGTAGTTTACTGAGACTAAAGCTGAGAGATCTCAGAAAAAGAAAAAAAAAATTCTACTCTGAAGTTATCGCTTGGCGTATGTTTGACAGCCGCAGTAGAGGGAAATTAAAACTAACTCGGAAAAAGCACGTCTGGAAGCCGTTTTGCTGCCGAAAAAGCGTCAGAGAGTGACATGTGGTGATGCGTAAGGTGCTGTTAACACGTGACCAAAAGCTTTGGCCCCATTCTATATCGGTTCGCGGCTTGCACCCGCGAGCTGATACAAAATTGAGAGCCATCACCGTGCGTCTCTCAAATACAGTAACTGGCGCTTGTTTTGTAGCGTGGGCTACAGTGACCGAGGTTGAGCAGTTTCGCGCGGTTCCCGGAGAGCCATGCTGCGCATGCGCGAGGAGCAGTGACGTCACATGGCGCACAGCTGGTGCAAAAAAGTCAAATTTTGGGGTTCTACGTGCCAAACCAACAACGGGCATCTGGCACGCCCCAGCGGAGGACTGAGGATTAATTTGGACCACCTGGGGATCTTTTGACGTGCAACCGAAAGCTCGGTTACACGGCGCCTCCTCTGCAATAAGCCTCCGTCGAATTGCGGGCACCTCGGCCGGGATTCGAAACCGTCACATCGGGATCCGTAGGCCAGCGCTCTCGCCTCTGAGCCAACGAGGCGGCTGCACAGCTGGCGCGCCGGAACCGCCGCCGCCGCGCTCTCCGCCGCCGCCGCGCGCGCCAGCGCCTCGGCTTCCTGCGCATTCCAGAGGAGTGACGTCATAGCCACGGCAGACGCACTGGCGCCGCCGCGTGCCCACCTGTGCGCCTCCGTTGCGCAGTAGCCAAGTCTGACGCTGCACCGTAGCCGCTTGATAGCGCCTCTCATTTTGTGCGCATGCGCAGAGGTATCATAACACGAACTCATCTCTGTTACGTCACGGCGCGGTGGTGGCGCGTCAGTCGCACTTCCGGTCTGGGGCTGCGGGCAGAAGGTCCCATTTGAGACGTGTATTCCTGCGTTGTTTTGAAAGGAACCAGACAAAAACCTGCCTTCTCGTCAAAAACCGCGACTGTGACTGTAACAAAAGAGTCGAGAAAGGTTTGAAGGTCAGTTTTCATGTGTGTGGTTCGTCCAAGAACGTGGATATGTGCCGTGAAAAAGGAAAACTAGACACCGTCGGACCACGATTTCTTGGGCGGGAAGCACTTTGGGTTGAATTCACGGATATTTGTGGTCAACACATTTATTTGTTTTGTTCCAACATGAACGCCGGGAAACCGTCAAGTTGTACGGACCAGCACCAGCGGCGGACTACGTTCACTGCGTCTTCAAGTTCAAGTTCAAACGGCCACCTGAACGTTCGAACTGTCGTCTGCTCTTTCAAACGTTTCTGCTTGTCGTCTGCTCTTTTAGACGACACCGGCCCGTAGGCCAAATGTTCGCCCGGTACTTGCGATAAGAAGTAAGTGCAGGCCTCAAAAGACTTATGTTTGAAGGGTGGGAAGCAGGCTCGATGTCAACAATAGATACAAGGAGACGTTGATCATTGTTACCAGTGGCCATCACCGACTTGTTATGCCTGATTCCCTTGGTCCGATTCTGCTTGCAATTTTCAATACCGACGTCGACCATTTCAGCTACGGTTCACGATTTTGCAGCCCCAGCAACGTCGCGACTGAAAATTGCGAGCGAAATCTCATCATGCGAATCAGGCTTTAGCGTACATTCTGCGGCGTACACGCGGAATGAATCGCCGCATGTCACGTTATTCACGCGATGTTTTGCGGTGTAACGAGCCGCGGTAATTTCGCTGACGCCGCTCAAGTAGTCAGACATTGCCAGGACGACGTAGAATCAACAATTCGAACGCGAAAAAGGGCAGGGGTACTCACACAGACGCTGACAACATCGCATTTCAGTGGTTTGTTTATGGGTGACGGGGAGCTCCTTGCCCACACCCCCATCGCGCATGCGCGGCGCCGGTGGTGTCCGCTAGGGGCGCTCCGGTTTGTTTGTAAACATGAGTTGGTGAATAGCGGGGCGTGCCGAAACCCGATAAGGAAGCTCGTGCGACTCGTAGCAACTCGACTCCCCAGTCTGCCGCACCATTATCGCAAGAAATCCTTGCGGCTTTGGCTATAGATTAATTCTGGACACTATGCCCTGATGGAGGAGCTAAAATCAATCAAAACTAGCATATCGGTAACAGACGCGAAAGTCGGCGATCATCGGATGGCTGGGATCGAAAAAGAAATTTCCTCCCTTCCTGCCGTCTATGACGAAGTCAGTAGTGTTAACTCAATAACCGCTGAGACTGAAAAAAAAAAAAGAACTTGCTGATTTGACGGCACGTGTCGACGTTGCTTAAAATGGCTCTCGTAAAAACAATCGTTTTTTTTTTTTTTGCTTACAAGACAATTTTACGGAGTCCTGGAATGAATCGGAGCAACTGATAGTCGTACATTGCACACGGCATCTTGATATGCAGATCGATCCGAATTATAATGAGCGCTCTCATGGAATCGGCAAATTTTTTCCGAAAAACAAAACAGGTCGATAGTTGTATTAGTTTCGTCACTCATCTAATTACGCACCCGTAACCTCAGGCGTCCCCCAGGGCACCGTTTTTGGGTCCCATCTTTTTCCTTATTCACATTAATGACCTTCCCTCTTTTGTTTCCTGCAACATCCGCCTATTTGCCGACGATTGTTATGTATCGGGATATTACTAATCTAAGTGACCAGGTATCACCTGGTGCGATTTGTGTCAAATGTCATTAAACATTAGTAAGTGTACATTAGTTTCCTTTCCTCGGTGCTCTAACACACTAACCTACAACTATTCTATCAATGAGGCCATAATTCCATCAGCATCAAGTTATAAATACCTAGGTGTGCACTTATCTGGTAACCTATCTTGGGCACTACATGTCACCCGCGTCATCTCTGAATCTAACCGATTACTCGGACAACTAAAACGTCACCTCAAATTCGCACCATTAAACTTAAGACTTGCCGCCTATAAAACACTAATCCGCCAAAAGCTAGAGTACGCTGCCGCTATATGGGACCCATTCCAAAATTACCTCAGTCATCAATTAGAAGCAATTCAAAATCGTGCAGTCAGGCTAATGTTTTCAAGCTATTCATATGAAATAAGTGTCACCGGTCCAAGGGAACGTGCTCAACTAGATAAGCTATCACTTCGCCGAAACTAGTTTACACTAACATTCTTTTAGAACTTCTATTATATTTCCTGCCAAATTCAACGCATACATCATGCCATCTGCACGAACTCCTTATCGTACCGGTCATCCACTTAACTTGATGCGCACCAAAATTAAAACAGCGACCTCGTCTGCTTCATGTTTTCCAGGCGCAGCGAACGAATGGAATGACCTTCCCCGCAGTATCGTTTTCATATCTGATTCTCTTCATTTCAAAGAGAAATTGAGCGAAGCCATGCTCACCGCTGCCTCATGGTTGAAAAAAAAAGGTAAGGGAAAGAAAACGAAAGTGCTTTCTCAATGTTTTGTTCTTGATTGATGTCAGTTTCACTATGTATACTTTACTCTGTCATTTCATTTTGTTGTTCTTGTTTTCTTTAGTAATTGTACAAACGCGAGTGTTAAAACCTTCTGTAATACCCTCCCTGAAGGTCGATTGAAATAAATAAATAGATGAATACCTAAAGAATGAGAAAAATATAACTTGCAATGTCTGTACTTATAGCTTTTTTGCTTTGTTTTGCAAGAAAACACCGGCGTTGTGCATTGCGTGAAGCAACACCAAAGTTATTTATAAATAAATAAAAAAATAAATTCTACAACTGTAACATGTCGCAATAAAACAGTCACGCGTAACCTTTCGCCTGTTCCCTTATCTGTTTTTCTGTCGCTCTTTTTCTTTGTTCCTTGTCCCGGGACCAGCGATATCGGCGCTTTCGCTTTGGGCCCCTCCATTCCCTCGCTCGTTGTGTTCAATACATAGGTTGCACTGACGTAATTTGGTCCTCCTTTCTGGTGGCCGAACTTCCTCGAGCGTAGCCTTTACTGTGCATATTCTACGAGAAGTACACGAGCGTCGGGAGCGAGCGAAAACGAGTGAGCACAGCTTCATTACACTTCGTTTCACTTTATCTGCGAGCGAAGCCAAAGCTAGAAGCGCGAGACCAGCGCTTTTTGCGTTTCTGCCCAGCTCGCGCGCTCGAGCAAAGCCTGAAGGCACGGAGCTTTCGTGCTCGCGCTTCCAGCTTTGCCATCGCTCGCACATAAGGTGAAACGAAGTATAACAGCAGGTTTTGGCCACCAGAAAGGAGGAAGGATATGACGTCACGTGCAACCCATGTATAGGTCTATTAGCGGCGAGAAGTTTTGGTGGCGCCCTCCTGTGGTTCCCCCTTGTGACGTCATTACCTTGCAAACATCAAGTTCGATGGTGTTTGTTATTAGCATGGTGGAAGCTTGAAATCATTGCGCTCTCAAAGGAACACTGCCAACACCGTCAAAATTAAAGTTCTTTCATTCCTCTTATTTCCGTCGATGATAAATCCCCTTTCCGACGTCATAGTCAGTGTTTGGCCAATCGTGGAAGGCCGACCACAGCGACGCTTTCGGTCGCGCACGGGGCTAATTGCTAAATTACCCAAGCATCAGGGAGAATGCAGGGATTGGTGTTTAACGCGCCACACGCGCACGCCTCCCCCGTATAAAATATTCGAAGTAAACAACCAAAATAAAGCGTTGATGAACGCGCGTGCCAGATGTCATTTGTTTTAGGTATTTGCTTTAGAAAAGTTACTACTGCTGAGGCCAGCGCGTGCGGCGCGTGGAACACCAATCCCTGCATTCTCCTTGATGCTTGGGTTAGCTTGGGTAATTTGTTCGCCGGTGGCCCCAGGAGCGCGTGCTGATGGCAAGCTTCAAGCTGTTCTTTTTCAACGTGCATTCCACACCGTCAAGATTGCCGGTCTTGGCAGCTTATAATAATGCAAGCTCGTTCTGAGTGCGCGTTCTAAACAGCCCCCTCAAATATGGCGTCCAGTGAGTATACCCCCAAACTACGGTGGAAGAAATACATTTAGGTGACGACTCTCTGTCCGATGCGGCGACCACATTATGTTCGGCCACCCCCCAACCGTGATCATGCATGGGTATACATCATCAAGAAACACAAGCGCGCCTCCACACTCCCGAATCCGGCACTCGAGGGCTAAAGTCCTCCCTGTGGTCTATACAGTTGCCTGCTCTGGTCTCCCGCAGGCTACCTCGATACATCGTAGGATAGGCAGTCTTCACGCTCTAGAGAGCTTTAGGGAACCGCTTTTGCACGTCGGATACGGTATACGATGGGCGCTCCGGCACGAACTGCGCATGCGCTACCACAGAAGACTCGCGCATTGGCAGGTCGCACCGGAGAGCCCATCGTATACCGTATCGGACGTGCAAAAACGGTTCCCTAAAACTCTCTAGTGTCCGAGACGTGTTCCATTCCTTGTATGACGCTCCCCTTGATCGTAGAAAAACCGTCCGCTGACATGTTAAAAACATGTATGAATCAAGCGTGCTTCGAACATGTATGAGGCATGCCCGCAGTTAATTCTCTCGTCATGTCGGCAGTGGACGTCGTGTCTTTTGTTTGATATATGGACAGTGTGGACTGCGGCTTTATTGTGTTCGCCTGCTCTGTGACCACAAGGGAATCTTTGAAGACACTGTGGTCAGTTTCAGGTTAAGAGAAGCTTTTGAGGGAAATGAAGGCTGAGGAGGAGGAAGCAGACGGAACGCTGGAGAGGGGAGGAGGTTCTCTTCTCTCCTCTCCAGCATTCCGTTTGCTTCCTCCTCCCCAGCCCTCCTTTCCCTTGAATACTTTTCTTAACCTGTAACTGACTATAGGGAGTATTCACTGGCGGCCATAGCTGTGTGCGCGATTGCTGAGCGCGTGCTGAAGGCAAGCTTCCACAGTTCTTTTTGCAGCGTGCACTCCACACCATCAAGATTGCCGGTCTTCGCAGCCTATTAATGTGAGCTCGTTCTGAGCATGCGCTCTAAACAGTGACCTCAAATATGGCGTCCAGTGAATACCCCCTATAGACGATTGCAAGGAGGGCATCTGGCCGCCGCCATGTCTCTGCTCGTGAGAGCAAGTACGTGCAATTACAAGCTTGCCAAAGCTACGTCCACGCGCACACTGCACATGCCTGCACGCATGGCGCACCAGTGAAGCGCCATGCCTGCAATTGTGTATATACTTCGTTTCACCTTATGTGCGAGCGAAGGCCAAGCTGGAAGCGCGAGCTGGTAGCTCCTTGCGTTCAGGCTGTGCTCGAGCGCGCGAGCTGGGTAGAAACGCAAAAAGCGCTGGTCTCGCGCTTCTAGCTTTGGCTTCGCTCGCAGATAAGGTGAAACGAAGTATAGGAAGTATGCACTGGTGGCCATAGCTGTGTGCGCGACTGCTGAGCGCGTGCTGATGGCTAGCTTCCAATGTTCTTTTGCAACGTGCATTCCGCACCGTCAAAATGGCCGGTCTTAGCAGCCTATTAATGGGGGCTCGTTCTGAGCATGCGCTCTAGACAGCACCCACAAATATGTCGCCCAGTGAATACTCCTTATATGCAGAACCCGAGGAATGGACGAAGGCACGTGTCCACGCAACAACCACTATTATGCTGTCTTTTTTTCTCTCCTTATAAAAAAGAAGTAGAAGGTACTCCATGTTTACCATCTCACACTTGAAACCACAATATAATAGTTTCCACCTCAAGAAATAAAAGAAAATGGCGCACTGACCATACATCGCGCGAAGTATGCTTACATGGTTCGGTTTGTCGCGGAGGAAGAAGCGATGCTTTTTCGCGTATAAAACGGGTACGTCTTGATAGAATAACATATATCTAACCTAAAATGTTCCTACATATATACATCTTAATTCTCCAGATAAACGAGGAAATTTTTAATAATCCGCAAAAATCCGGACTTTTTTTTTTTTTTTTTTACTACGGCTTTTGAGTTAAAATTGAGTTTAAATGAATATTGCGCCACTCTATCCTTCGATTCTCTTGTGGGTGCCGCCATTTTGGTGCTTGCTGGAGAGCGGTCGGAAGTGACGATTGTTACGATTCAAACATTTCCTGGGTTTTAGTTACGCCGTTAGGAGCCTGAGGCGACATCGTTTTTTTTTTTTTTTTCTTTCTCTGTCACGCAGTGTTGCAACGTTTTTGGGGACGGAAAAGCGTTTACCCTGCGATTTCTGACGAAACTTCAGATGACTGGCAACAATGATTTTGAGCACCAGGATGGCTCAAGTGTCGTTACTCGGATGAAATGGAGCCTAGGCAGCGGTTCTGGTCTCACCGATTCCAAAAGGATATAATAAGCGTAGCTCAGAGACAAAAGAAAAACAAATTGATAATGAAACGAGGTAACTATCAGAGCAGTCCGCGCTTAGCGCGGACTGCTCTGATAGTTTAGGATTAGGGCTCGCGAATTCGTTTTTGACACACCGGAGCCGCCTGGGTGAGTCTGCTTCAGCTGCGATATATGCTTCCAGCGAACGAAACGGATCAAATAATCTAATCAAATCCACTCAGTAAAAAAAAAAAGAAAAGCGTTGTCGAAAACGAGTTTTTACGAAACGTCCCAGTGTCGAAAGCCGGTCTGTCCACAAACGAAAAGTGCATTCATAAAACGTGTTTCGGCGTCGCTTCGAAGATGTCTACAGACGGTTTCTGTACGTCCAATGTGTCAGGACCGTCATACGAGAAACAAACAGGCCTCAGACAGTTTTCTACAGACTGCCTTTGGTGCGACGTATTAGCGGCCTGACCGCGGCTTAAAGTCCTTCGACATCGTCGCTGTACGTGCCGGTTGTGCATGCTAAAAAGGAAGTGCAGAGTGCGTCTTTATATGACGTTATAAACCTAAGTTCATTGTCCCTACTGGGAACAAGATATAAATACTTCAAAATTGGTTCCGTTGCGCGCGGTCACGTGTAGGCAAGTCATATAGTTCCAAAGAAGCTCCTTTACTTACTACACCTTCGACTTACAGTGGATTATAATTGATTTCAAAATGAAAACACTGTGACACTTCGATTACGATTCCGTCGTGCCGCAGTGTATGCGACACCACTACCCCACTTGGGGTGAGCTTACGCTTGATGTTGGGGTCTTAGTAAAAGTGGATATTGGATATGCGCAGCAAGCACCCTGGAGCATGGACTCAAACCGTAACCGGAACGAAACCGTTATATGAAATATATGAAAACCGTAACAGTAAATTATTTACCGGTAACCGATAGTAACCGATATTGCGCAAACAAATAAACTTTTTTTTTTTCTTTCAAAACAATGATTTTGAGGAGGGATCTTGAAAAGTCGTGGCCATTTGACGGAATTATTGTCAGCGAGTGGTGCATCTGGTAATACATTTCCGTTCAATCTAAATTTAGGATTAAGAATACTTAGCTGGAATCGGTGGTCGAGCTTATAATGGTAAGTCTATATTTATATATTTGCCACACTCCTACAATCGCTACATGCACACCGTACGTGTCGCCTTCAGGGAATTGACTACTAAGTTAGAAGTCTGAGATGTCCATCCTATGCGGTTCTTTCTAAACCACCGATGTTCCCTGCACTGGCCAGCATGAAAACACGAGGTAAATTGACCATCATGCAGAGCTCACGAAGAACAAAAGTCAAAGTTCGACGTAAACATCCGGCTCGATGAAAGTTCGCGGCATCCCTAGTTGCAATATATCTGTAGGAGAACCTCCACCTTTAAACCACGGAGAAAAATGGCGCTACTATATATGCACAATTTTTTCTAGCCTTACAGGATCGGACAGCGAGAAACCATGCATTTGCTTGGAAATAGCAAACATGACGTAGGTGTAACCACGCACAACAACGAAGACTAGGGAAAGGAACGAACAACACAGGACATTGTTTTTACAGCTTTCTGTGCTGTACGCTTTTCTCCTTAGTTTTCCTTGTTCTGCGCTATTGCATTTACATCATGTTTTACTTTCACCAAATAGCTCAGCTCTCAATTTTATTGCTTTATTCCACTCGGCAGTATTTTACTAGAGGAGGGCTACAGTTCTGCTCCTTCCTTCAGTGTGGGCGAAGCCTCTTCTGCTTATCTTAGGTTGCAACAAACTATATCGACAAAAACGTGAGAAGGGGTCTTTCAGCACGCTGTGGGAACTTTTTGATGATTGTTTACAAACGCTGCCGAACGACAAAGTAGCGATATTTATTTTTGTTTTTATTATTTAGAATGCGATGATCCCCGAGTAGCGGGGGTAACATGTATGCTTGGGTATCGAACTATATAATGCAAATAGATGTAATGAACAAGCGTTGGAGCTAGAAACGTATGCAGCTTTTGACCAATGAGAAGTGCTGAGATATTTTCGAGTTCTTGTTATTGTGAATGTCCCGTTGTTGGATATCTTAGGCTACTTTAAACCGTTCATTATAAAATGACTGTCATAGCGTTTCAATAAAACAAATTATTTTAGAAACCGAAAGAAAACCGGTTTTCCGCAACGTGTAATCGGTAACCGAAACCGTAAAAAAAACGAAACGAAACCGATATCAACAGGAAACGGTAACCATAAGCGAAACGTTATATTTTTTTTTTTTTGGTTTGAGTCCTTGTCCTGGAGTGAAATTCGAGTCTGTATAGTCATAAGCCAACGCGCGGCTCCGACGTCACGCTGCTGCGGTGGCGCTCCTGTCGGCGTGGCCTTCTGTGGCTGTCATCTTTGCCTACTGCATGAACTGTGGAAGGAGTTCTGAGTGTGGGAAGTAGCTCTCTTTCCCCCCAAAACACGAGACGCAGCACATGCGTCCACAGACCAGTGGCTCAGCATTTTTCGTCCTTTGTGATAAGCCCTGGGAAAGTCTCTACGCTGTTTCCGTCTGGTCCGCGGTGAATAGCCCGGGAACGTTTATGCTCCTCCTGAACGCACGCTGCACGACACAAATTTGTGCGGGTGTATTCTCTTAACGGCAACGGTATTGCTCTCATATTTGGAGGGGGGGGGGGGGAGATTGGAAGGATCCATTGATCGAATACGTGCTCTAATGTTCCTATTGGCCATGTTGATGGCCTGGCACCTGATACTTGGTTTCAACGTAAGTAACGGAGCGCTCTCTCTCCTTGATTTATATTAGTAGCGGTGGTAATTAACTCGGGAACATAGAAAGAATATGACCCGTCACGACAAAGTGCTTTCTTCGCTACTTAATTGGCAGCATTGGCTCGTCGGCGCCATTCGGACATGAAACAGGAGTACAGTATTGCGTTGGAGATACTGTTGTATAGGCGTACAGCATTAACGGCGGCGCCACTCTTTTTGTAATGACAGCGTCATCTCCTGTCACGTTTTCGCAATTTCGATGCGGTAACAAGCCCAACCGTCCATGGCGCCTCCAGTACCTCCAAGCTTTATTTCTGGAAGCATCGAGCCACACCGTCACTTGGCATCGAGCCAGCTTGAGCCGTCTACAGACAACGAATTTTACAACTGGCACGACGTTCTGTCGAGTGTGTTTCGAATTCACTCTCAAATTCAATACTCTGCGTACAAAATTCCACACCACGTAAAACGGCTTCAACATACACCCTGAATAGTTAGTAATAAAGTTTAGCAAGCCTCAAATTTCTCACTCACGCTTAGAATTCCGATCATGTGTGATTCAGTAACAAATTAAGCCGAGATTTATGTTGAATTTCAGAACGTGCAGTAAATATTTTCAATATTAGCGGAAAGTGCGTTTTGGGAGTTGCACAGGTAGTTCAAGTAGGGCATGCCCACGCTTTGTCCCCTTGGAGCCCACACCATTGCTAACTTAGTCTCCGCGGTGCCGTAGTCGGACCCACGGGGGTTTTACATGGGCAGCCCAGGTTGGGCACGACCGCCATCGAGCCCTCTTCAAAGCCGAGATGGGACCCACGGGGATTTTACCTGGGCAGCCCAAGTTTGGTATGCCAACGCTTTGCCGCCATGGAGCCGGAGCCACCATCTTTGTAAACTTGGCCCCTGTAGAGCCAAGGTGGGACTCCCAAGGGTTTTACATGGGCCGTCCAAGTTGGGCATGCCCATGCTTTGCCGCCATGGGGCCACCATCTTTGTAAACTTGGCCCCCGCATGGCCGAGGAGTGACCCAGCAGGGTTTTGCGCGTACATGGGCAGCCCAAGTTGGGCACCCCGACGCTTTGCCGCTATGGAGCCACCATCTTTGTAAACTTGGCCCCTGCAGAGCCAAGGTGGGACTAACAAGAGTTTTACATGGGCAGTCCAAGTTGGGCATGCCCACGCTTTGCCGACATGGGGCCACCATCTTTGTAAACTTGGGCTCCGCAGAGCCGAGGGGTTACCCTCAAGGGGTTTAGATGAGCAGCCCAAGTTCGGTATGCCCACGCTTTGCCGCCATAGAGCCACCATTTTTGTAAACTTGGCCCCCGCAGAATCGAGGTGGGACTCCCAAGGGTTTTAGATGGGCAGTCCAAGTTGGGCATGCCCACGCTTTGGCGCCTTGGGGCCACCATCTTTGTAAACTTGGGCTCTGCAGAGCCGAGGGGTTACCCTCAAGGGTTTTACATGGGCAGCCCAAGTTCGGTATGCCCACGCTTTGGCGCCATGGAGCCACCATCGTTGTAAACTTGGCCATCGCAGAGCCGAGGTGGGACCCACGGGGATTTTACATCGGCAGCCCAGCTCGGGCACGCCCACGCTTAGCCGCTGTGGAGCCCATATTGTTGCCGTTGGCCCCCGTAGATCCGAGGAACTCCCCACGTGGATTTTAGGTGGGCAACGCAAGTTGGGCATGCCCACGCTTAGCCGCCGTGGAGCCACCATCTTTGTTAACTTGGCCCCTGCAGAGCCAAGGTGTGACTCCCAAGGGTTTTAGATGGGCAGTCCAAGTTGGGCATGCCCACGCTTTGCCGCCATGGGGCCACCATCTTTGTAAACTTGGGCTCCGCAGAGCCGAGGGATTACCCTCAAGGGTTTTACATGGGCAGCCCAAGTTCGGTATGCCCACGCTTTGGCGCCATGGAGCCACCATCGTTGTAAACTTGGCCCTCGCAGAGCCGAGGTGGGACCCACGGGGATTTTACATCGGCAGCCCAGCTCGGGCACGCCCACGCTTAGCCGCTGTGGAGCCCATATTGTTGCCTTTGGCCCCTGTAGAGCCGAGGAACTCCCCACGTGGATTTTAGGTGGGCAACGCAAGTTGGGCATGCCCACGCTTAGCCGCCGTGGAGCCACCATCTTTGTTAACTTGGCCCTGCAGAGCCAAGGTGGGACTCCCAAGGGTTTTAGATGGGCAGTCCAAGTTGGGCATGCCCACGCTTTGCCACCATAGGGCTACCATCTTTGTAAACTTGGACCCCGCAGAGCCGAGAGTGGCCCCACGGGGATTTTACATGGGCAGCCCAGCTCGGGCACGCCCGCGCTTAGCCACCGTGGAGCCCATATTGTTGCCTTTGGCCTCCGTAGAGCCGTGGTAGGTCCCACGTGGATTTTATGTGGGCAGCGCAAGTTGGGCATGCCCACGCTTAGCCGCCGTGGAGCGCATATTGTTGCCTTTGGCCCCCGTAGAGCCCAGGTAGGTCCCACGGAGATTTTATGTGGGCAGCCCAAGTTGGGCATACCCACGCTTATCTGCCGTGGAGCCGATATCGTTGCCTTTGGCCCCCGTAGAGCCGAGGTGGGTCCCACGTGGATTTTATGTGGGCAGCCCAAGTTGGGCAGTACCCACGCCTAGCCGCCGTAGAGCCCATATCGTTGCCTTTGGCCCCCGTAGAGCCGAGGTACGTCCCACGTGGATTTTATGTGGGCAGCCCAAGTTGGGCATACTCACGCTTAGCCGCCGTGGAACCCATATTGTTTTCCTTTGGCCCCCGTAGAGCCGAGGTACGTCCCACGTGGATTTTACGTGGGCAGCCCAAGTTGGGCATATCCACGCTTAGCCGCCGTGGAGCCCATATCGTTGCCTTTGGCCTCCGTAGAGCCGAGGTAGGTGCCACATGGATTTTACGTGGGCAGCGCAAGTTGGACATGCCCACGCTTAGCCGCCATGGAGCCACCATCTTTGTAAACTTGGCCCCCGCAGAGCCGACGCGGGACCCACGGGGATTTTACATGGGCAGTTCAGCTCGGGCACGCCCACGCTTAGCCGCCGTGGAGCCCATATTGTTGCCTTTGGCCCCTGTAGAGCCGAGGTACGTCCCACGTGGATTTTATGTGGGCCGCCGAAGTTGGGCATACCCACGTTTAGCCGCTGTGGAGCCCATATCTTTGCCTTTCGCCTCTGTAGAGCCGAGGTAGGTCCCACGTGGATTTTATGTGGGCAGCGCAAGTTGGGCATGCCCACGCTTTGCCGCCGTGGAGCCACCATCTTTGTAAACTTGGCCCCCGCAGAGCCGAGGTGGGACCCATGGGGATTTTATGTGGGCAGCGCAAGTTGGGCATGCCCACGCTTTGCCGCCGTGGAGCCACCATCTTTGTAAACTTGGCCCCCGCAGAGCCGAGGTGGGACCCATGGGGATTTTATGTGGGCAGCGCAAGTTGGGCATGCCCACGCTTTGCCGCCGTGGAGCCACCATCTTTGTAAACTTGGCCCCCGCAGAGTCGAGGTGGGACCCATGGGGATTTTATGTGGGCAGCGCAAGTTGGGCATGCCCACGCTTTGCCGCCGTGGAGCCACCATCTTTGTAAACTTGGCCCCCGCAGAGCCGAGGTGGGATCCATGGGGATTTTATGTGGGCAGCGCAAGTTGGGCATGCCCACGGTTTGCCGCCGTGGAGTACCATCTTTGTAAACTTGGCCCCCGCAGAGCCGAGGTGGGACCCATGGGGATTTTATGTGGGCAGCGCAAGTTGGGCATGCCCACGCTTTGCCGCCGTGGAGCCACCATCTTTGTAAACTTGGCCCCCGCCGAGCCGAGGTGGGACCCATGGGGATTTTATGTGGGCAGCGCAAGTTGGGCATGCCCACGCTTTGCCGCCGTGGAGCCACCATCTTTGTAAACTTGGCCCCCGCAGAGCCGACGCGGGACCCACGGGGATTTTACATGGGCAGATCAGCTCGGGCACGCCCACACTTAGCCGCCGTGGAGCCCATATTGTTGCCTTTGGCCCCTGTAGAGCCGAGGTACGTCCCACGTGGATTTTATGTGGGCCGCCGAAGTTGGGCATACCCACGCTTAGCCGCTGTGGAGCCCATATCTTTGCCTTTCGCCTCCGTAGAGCCGAGGTAGGTCCCACGTGGATTTTATGTGGGCAGTGCAAGTTGGGCATGCCCACGCTTTGCCGCCGTGGAGCCACCATCTTTGTAAACTTGGCCCCCGCAGAGCCGAGGTGGGAGCCATGGGGATTTTATGTGGGCAGAGCAAGTTGGGCATGCTCACGCTTTGCCGCCGTGGAGCCACCATCTTTGTAAACTTGGCCCCCGCAGAGCCGAGGTGGGACCCATGGGGATTTTATATGGGCAGCGCAAGTTGGGCATGCCCACGCTTTGCCGCCGTACGTGGAGCCACCATCTTTGTAAACTTGGCCCTCGTAGAGCCGAGGTGGGACCCATGGGGATTTTATGTGGGCAGCGCAAGTTGGGCATGCCCACGCTTTGCCGCCGTGGAGCCACCATCTTTGTAAACTTGGCCCCCGCAGAGCCGAGGTGGGACCCATGGGGATTTTATGTGGGCAGCGCAAGTTGGGCATGCCCACGCTTTGCCGCCGTGGAGCCACCATCTTTGTAAACTTGGCCCCCGCAGAGCCGAGGTGGGACCCATGGGGATTTTATGTGGGCAGCGCAAGTTGGGCATGCCCACGCTTTGCCGCCGTGGAGCCACCATCTTTGTAAACTTGGCTCCCGCAGAGCCGAGGTGGGATCCATGGGGATTTTATGTGGGCAGCGCAAGTTGGGCATGCCCACGCTTTGCCGCCGTGGAGCCACCATCTTTGTAAACTTGGCCCCCGCAGAGCCGAGGTGGGACCCATGGGGATTTTATGTGGGCAGCGCAAGTTGGGCATGCCCACGCTTTGCCGCCGTGGAGCCACCATCTTTGTAAACTTGGCCCCCGCCGAGCCGAGGTGGGACCCATGGGGATTTTATGTGGGCAGCGCAAGTTGGGCATGCCCACGCTTTGCCGCCGTGGAGCCACCATCTTTGTAAACTTGGCTCCCGCCGAGCCGAGGTGGAACCCATGGGGATTTTATGTGGGCAGCGCAAGTTGGGCATGCCCACGCTTTGCCGCCGTGGAGCCGCCATCTTTGTAAACTTGGCCCCGCAGAGCCGAGGTGGGATCCATGGGGATTTTATGTGGGCAGTTCAGCTCGGGCATGCCCACGCTTTGCCGCCGTGGAGCCACCATCTTTGTAAACTTGGCCCCCGCAGAGCCGAGGTGGGACCCATGAGGATTTTATGTGGGCAGCGCAAGTTGGGCATGCCCACGCTTTGCCGCCGTGGAGCCACCATCTTTGTAAACTTGGCCCCCGCAGAGCCGAGGTGGGACCCATGGGGATTTTATGTGGGCAGCGCAAGTTGGGCATGCCCACGCTTTGCCGCCGTGGAGCCACCATCTTTGTAAACTTGGTCCCCGCAGAGCCGAGGTGGGACCCATGGGGATTTTATGTGGGCAGCGCAAGTTGGGCATGCCCACGCTTTGCCGCCGTGGAGCCACCATCTTTGTAAACTTGAGCCGAGGTGGGATCCATGGGGATTTTATGTGGGCAGCGCAAGTTGGGCATGCCCACGCTTTGCCGCCGTGGAGCCACCATCTTTGTAAACTTGGCCCCCGCAGAGCCGAGGTGGGATCCATGGGGATTTTATGTGGGCAGCGCAAGTTGGGCATGCCCACGCTTTGCCGCCGTGGAGCCACCATCTTTGTAAACTTGGCCCCCGCAGAGCCGAGGTGGGACCCATGGGGATTTTACATGGGCAGCCCAACTCGAGCACGCCCAACGTTACTGGATCGGATAAGTTGACAAGCTCCGAAAAAAAAAAAAGTGACGCGCTGCCATTCACTGCCGCGTAGCGGCGCTCGTGCCGGAGCCCGCCCGACCCGCTCCTCTGGCTTGCCTCGGTATCCACGTCGTTTTTGTGTGGGTTCACAAAGTGTGTTACCAACGACTGTTGCCAGTGGGATAATGTCCGGATTGAGACAACATTTCCGGGACTTTTGAACTAAATTCACGCCCACAGGGCCTTCGTAGTTTTGGGAGTCTTCGACATTCGGCACCAAGGCAAGCAAGCTCGGAGAAATGGCTGCCGTCTATCGTGGTTTCCGGCCAATGGACCGCTGTGTTTAGGTCGTTTGCGGACTGAAATACCGTGAACTTCATTTTCTGGTATCCTGTGTTTGTGTCAGAAGTTCAAGCATAAACTGCTGAATACATTTCACAGCCGCATCAGGAAAGAATACGAATTCGAAGACGTCTTCGTCATTTGAAGGGAGTGGGCTGTTTTTGTAGTTGTGTTCGGCTACGTCGAGGCCTACTACCTGAGGGGGTGAAAATGGCTGGGTTATTTCCTTCGTGTGTTCTTTACGTGTGTGAAAACCTCTGTCCTTTTCGTGCGCTTGCCATTTTGGAAACTTGACAAAGGGGTAAGAATTTCAAGACATCACTTCCGATCAGCTGATCAGCGCGGATTCGTGTTTGTTTACTTTGGAGGTTTACGTGTGAGGTGCGGTAGATATTAGAGCCGTTATTTTTACACTACCTGCTATAGCTTCGCGGTAGCAGTGTACGAATTGTGAGACACTGTCGTCAATGCGAAACGAGTTCATTTGTGTAAGCATATATGCATGCTCCAGTGTCTGATACAGCCGCATGCTTTTTGACGTGTTCATATGAGCGCGTTGATTTCAATTCGCGTTATGTTAACTACTCTTTCCGGAACGTTGCAGTTGTGCTTAAAATAAATTCACGATAATGTTGTTTTATTGATCTCATGACGCGTCTGTGATCTAGTTAAAGCCAAAATGAAGACGTTTTTAGCTACCTTACTGTGAGCGCCTGATTTTATTATTTCGCAGCAAAAGGATTCGTTGATGCGCGGAATGCACTGTTCTCTTATAGATAATAAAACCTGAAGTTGAGACATGAGTCCCGCGAGCTTGCGCTTGTTATTTTTGCAACCTGGAAAACGCGCATGTGCACAACGCGCGCTTCTGTGAAACACGTGCATATGCAAAACGCGCACGATTCCGTAGATTCTAGAAAAGCCTATATGACAAAAAAGGAGCGTACGTGGCTTGCCGTGCATGGAAGCGACGAGACTTGGAAGTTTTCAAGTGTTGGAGAGCGTGTAATGTTCTACATCAAACTTATTTAGGCAGTTGATCATGCCGCGGTGTTTTGTTCCCGGGTGCACAGGCGGCTACGGTTCCGTAGCGAATTCCTCTGAGAAGAGACACTTCTTCCAGGCACCAAGTGATGCCTCACGTCTCGAAGCGTGGAACCGAGCAATCCCGACACAAGACAAAAAAACTTTCAGAGCGGTCTGCGGTTTGCAATCTGCATTTTCAACCAGAAGACATCCTGAAAGAATTCGAAGCATTACATTCAAGGCGAACTCGTTGTCATTCCACGGGACAAGTGGACCCTAACAGAGGATGTAGTCCCTTGTATTTTTCGGAACTGCCGAAAATATCTTTCAAAGTGTGTTCGCAAGCGCAAGGCTCCAGCAAGCCGTCCTGCCCCAGAGAACGGCGACGTCGAAGAGTATCAAATTCGACAGGAACATCAGCTGCACAAATACCTCTCCCAGACACTGAGAGATCGACATCAACTGATGACAAAACCACACCTGTTGGACCCTTTGAAGGTTTATTAACTCCGGCAAAGAAAACAACAGCTGAAAGGTTGGTCGCTTCAGCCTGCAGAAGGCTCTGTGGTCCTCTTTAAAATGGGTGTGCAAGGCGGCATCATACAAATGCAGAGGGTGGTCATTGTGACGGAGACAGTGCAGGTGTTTGTAAACGCCACTGGAAAGCTCGTCTCATCAGCAGCGTATGCCAGCCAACAGCCTATCTCACTTGGGACATTGGAAGATCTGATCACTTTTCAACGCTAGATTGACGATCTAAACTTTGTGAAGGGTGCCCCACAGAGTTGTATCCGAACATTGAGTCCAGTTCGACAGCGGAAAGAGAGGGTGACGCTTGGTACCGAAGAAGTGTGACGAAAGCTGTCTTCTCTCGGTCCCGTTCGTCGACCTCGATCTGCCAGTAGCCGCTCTTCAGGTCCATCGATGAAAAGTATCGGGAGTGGCGCAGCCGGTCTAAAGTGTCGTCGATGCGGGGTAGTGGATCGACGTCTGTCTTCGTCACCGCGTTCAGCTGTCGGTAGTCCACGCAGAACCTAAGCGTTCCGTCCTTCTTCTTAACCAGTACAACTGGAGAGGCCCACGAACTGCTTGATGGCTGGATTATGTCGTCTTTCAGCATCTCTTGAACTTGTTCCTGGATCACCTCCCTTTCTTTAACGGAGACTCTGTTCGGTGAATCGATGCACAGGGCGCGCGTCGTCCTCGGTAATGATGCGGTGCTTCGCAACGGCTGTTTGGCGCACCTTCGACGACGTCGCAAAGCAGTCACGGTATTCGGCGAGGAGGTTAATCAGCTGCCGTCGTTTCGGGTCCGGAAGCTTAGGGTCGATGTCGAGCTGCGCTGGCGACGTATTGTCTTGCTGAGGTGGCGAGGATACGTCAGTAATGGTGGCGATTTCGGCGGAGTTTCGGAGTTCCTCGACGTGGCCAACGGCTGCACCTTTTGTGAGGTGTTGCGTTTCATTCCGGAAGTTCGTCACGAGGATCACAGTGCGGCCATCCTGAAGTTTAGCTACTCCTCGTGCGACGCCTATTCCTCTTCCTAGAAGCAACTGGAGGTTGCCTTCTAGAACAACTTTCGCCGCAGGTAGCTGCATCGGTCACGACGGGTATGACAACACTTGATCGCGGCGGCAGGTTCACGTGGTCGGCAGCGACTCGGACGGCGGCTGACGCTGTTCGGGGTTTCTCTGACGGCAGAACAGGCTTGCTCAGCGTCAATCTGTTCTCACCAGAGGTCGATGACGGCGCCGTATGCACACAGGAAGTCCATGCAGAGAATGACGTCTCTGGAACAGTCTTGTAGAACGACGAACTTCACAGGACACGTCTCACCGTGGATCTCGACACGAGCAGTGCATCTCCCGACTGGTGTAATGAGGTGTCCTCCGGCGGTTCGTATTTGAGGTCCATCCCACGGCGTCATGACTCTTTGATGGCGGCGGGAGAGCCTCCCACTCAAAACGGAGTAGTCTGCTCCGGTGTCGACGAGTGCCGTCACGTCGTGGCCGTCGATGATAACGTTGAGGTTATTCGACACTGTTACAGAAACGTCGTTTCGGGGCGTTGCGGCGTTAGAGTGGTAGGGCTCCGACGATCGTGGAGGATCTTGGCATCGTTTGTCATCGGCAACGCCACCTCCAGGCATTGCCGCGTTTAGTTTTCCCGACGGGAAGCGATGGGTGACAGGCTGTCTCGGCGAGACCGGCGGAAGGGCGATGGCGAGCGTCGAGGAGATGGTGAACGGAATACCGGGCGGGGAGACGACTCAGGAGATGAAGAGCGGCGGAGGTAGTCCTCGATGTCCCGAGGTCGCTTACCAAGACGTGGTCGAGGGTCGTTGGGCGCAAACCCTCGTAGGCCCAGCTGGCGGTAGGGGCATCGTCGGTAGATGTGGTCCGCTTCACCACAGTGGTAGCACAGGGGGCGTCGATCGGCCGTCCTCCATACGTCGGTCTTCCTCGCACCACGCTGCTCTGGGCGTGGAGCATACTGCGGCGCCGGTGCCTCACGTCTGGGAGCTGGCTGGTAGTGTCCTGTGACGGGAGGTTTTCTCTTGGCGGCGGCGGCGTAGGTCAGGACCGGCTGTTCGGGAGCCACTGCGACGGGGACCTCTGGCAAGAGCGCCCGGTGTACCTCCTCGCGAACAGCCTCGGCGATTGAAACAGCGGCGGGTCGTTCTGGAGAAGGGATCAACCGCTTCAGTTCTTCTCGAACCACATCCCGAATGACCTCCCGAAGGTTCTCGATGCCAACTTCGCCGAGGTCAGGGAGGGAAGATGGAAGGGATGAGGTGGCAGCTACGCCGGCGAGGCTCTGATAATGACCCGCCCTGGCCGACAGCGCTCGTTCAATGTTAGTTGCCTCAGCAACGAATTCACCCACGGTCGTCGGTGGATTGCGAACGAGGCCGCCAAAAATCTCGCTTTTCACACCTCTCATGAGGACGCGCAGCTTCTTGTCTTCGGCGGCTCCAGGGTCGGCACGGGCGCACAGACGCAGGACATCTTCAGTGAAGCTTGTCACGCTCTCGTTCAGACCTTGGCATCTTCTTTGAAGGATGTCCTCGGTTCGTTGACGTCGGTGTTGGTTTGTGAAGGTGCGCTTTAGCTCCTACACGCATGTCTCCCACGTCGTGAGGGAAGCCTCGTGGTTCTCAAACCATTGTCTTGCCGTTCCCTCCAGTGCGAAGTAAATGTTTTGGAGGCGCTGTTCTGCCGTCCACGCGTTGTAGCGGGCCACACGTTCGTAGTGCTGCAGCCAGTTTTATACGTCGTCGTAGATTTCACCGTGGAATGGCGTCGGCACACGGGGAACCACAGGCAGGAAGACGTAGGACGGTGCTGCTTGGGGGTTTTCCGTCGCCTGGGCCGTGGAGTTCATCGTCTGCTTCGGTAGCTTCTTTGTTTTGTCGGGGGGGGGGGGGGGGGGGGATCGGTGGCCGGGTGGTCTAGCGCACACCAGTTCGGAGCACGTGGAGCGAAAGCTCGCGCTGCAGAACCCAGGATCCTGGGTTCAATCCCCACCCCTGCCCGTTTCGATCTGTATGAGCATCGTACCGGCGTGCGGTCGTGTATCACTACTGCGTGATGCACGTTAAAGATCCCAGGCTAGCGGTCGTACTGCACTGGCTAAATTGCTCATCTACAGCTGGGAGACTCGTCGCCCGTTGAGGCAGACCAAGTTCTAGGCTGTATAAACACACACACAACCCAATTTTTTTTTTTTTTTTTTGTCCGGCAGTGGTCCAAACTCAGGGCGTTGTCCTTGTAGACGCTGGCTTGCCCGAGGCCGTGCCTCTTCCACGAGTCGACGACTTGGAGTGGGACTTGCCGAACGGGTCCTCGGAGGGGTACGGTTGAGAAACATAGAGTGCGTACCCAGCACCTCCACCAGAATGTCACGAATGATAAGTGATGAGGCGGCAAATGACTGAGTGAACTGAACGTTTAATGGGGCGAACTTGTTCCCAAAAATAAAGAGAGAAAGAAAGATAACAACAGAGCGTCGCGGACGTCGAAGGCGGCGAAGCAGCGGAATCGAACGCTGAGGCCAAAACTGACCCCGCTCGCCATGCGGAGTCCCTTATGTACCCTCGTGGGTTTCTGGATCGTTCGGCATAGAAGTTTCGGTGCGTAGAACTTTCGGAACTTGATCCGACGAGAATGTTCTCGAACTAACGAGAAGGCCAAGTTGAAAGTATAAATAAAAGGACAGTCCCCTGGCTGGAATCGAACCTACACCTTCCGCGCGACAGTCAAGCGCGGTAACCACTCGGCCACGCACGCGCTTTTTTTTTCTCTTTATTGCAAAAAGCAAACAGCCAATGTCAAGACACATTAAAAATGCACTACAAAGCTTTTGTAGCACATGTTAAAAATCCCTCATTTCGAGAAGGCTCTTACAAAGGCCTAGCCACTCGGGCTTAGGCTCGCTGGTGGCAAACACACTTTCTACTTGCTTGACAAGGTTGAAAAAATAGAAACGGACTTCTTGCGCCTTGGGGTCGGCATGCCGAACTGCCATGCGCGACCGCCATATGCTACAAAGGCCCAGCAACAAAACATGTCAAAAGGTACGCAGTCGTCATTAGTTACATTAAAAATCGAATGCCCGCTGGGGTAATGGGCAGTTCTTTCTTAAGCGTGCGCTGGAGCACATCCCAGAAAAACATGGCATCCCAGCAAAAGATAAATACACGTTCAATTGTCTCAGGTTGCTTACATAACAAACAATTCACAGTCCAAGGTACATAAATTCCCTTTTCCCTTAGCCACACTTTGACCGGCAACGTATTGGTGTGTAACTTTAAAAAAAAGGTTTTCACCGAAGGAGGTACACAAAATGTAAGGGCGCAAACGAGCTGGTGTACATTGCACATGGTTGAGATAACCCCGAGACTGCGGGTAAACGACACGACACTAAAAAGTCTCTAAAAACTTTTTAGTGTCGTGTCGTTTACCCGCAGTCTCGGGGTTATCTCAACCATGTGCGAGGTACACACATACGTTTCACTCTCTTCAGCACATCGTGGCTGCCATTACGAAAAACAGTTCTATACAGTGGCGTTGGAAACAAACTGACTACCGAATCGCGCGTCAGCGTTTTCTTGCTTACAAGAGACAAATATTCGAGAAAAAAAAAAAACGAGCAGACAAAACCCCCACTGCGTCAATGACCTCCTTTTGAAACCCCACTAGTCGTGTGGGCTCGCCACCACACGAGGAAACAAGAAATGATGGCAGATGAGGTGACAGTTTGGTCTGTATGAACGTTCGGATGAAGGGATGCTCCTGTTCTCGAAGAAAAAAGAATCGAGAGACGAGCTGCTTAACAAACAAGTGTGAAAGCCCAAGTCCCCCCGTGACGCACCCGGTGAAAGAGGTTGTCACGCCTCATGCGTTCCCAATTAGTTCCCCAGATGAACACAGCAAAAATACGGTGAAACTTCTGAACGTTTACGCGAGCACAGTGGATCGCTTGCCAAACATACCATATCTTTGAAATAAAAAAAATGTTGCAAACTGTCGCTCTCGCGAAGATGGGACAGATCCCGTTGCTTCCATCGGGAAGCACGGCTGGCCAGGTCGGTGGCGACCCCCGACCAATAGGTTTTGTTCTCGCGGTAACAATTTAAAAGCACGCCGAGGTATGCGCACTGCACGCGGTCCCAGCTAAAACCTTCGTACTCTGAAGGGGTTGTGGCCCATGCGCCGTGCCAAAACCCGCGGCACTTGTTCCAATTTATAGCGGCGCCAGTCGCCTCACAGAAATATTTAGCCAAAGTAACAGCGGCACTAACGCTGAGCTTGTCACTGCAAAACACCGCGATATCATCCGCATAACTGATAACCTTTGTCTCGGTATTTTGCAGACGGAAGCCCCGACACTCTTTACTATTCAAGACACTTAAACAAAAAAGTTCTAAATACAAATTGAATAATAACGGTGACATGGGACATCCTTGCCTTACGGACGTTCGCACGTGAATTTGTTCCGTTACCTCCTTGTTTACGACAAGCCTTGTGGTACAATCCTTATATGCCATTTTCGCACCCTTCCAAAATAATGTCACCCACATTTACATGTTTTAAAACATCAAAAAGTACATCGTGCTTGACACGGTCGAACGCCTTATCCAGATCGATTTGGAGCATGGCTACTTGGCCCATGCCCCCATCACAGGCTTCTAACACGGTACGTGCGACATGCACGTTCGTCATTATAGACCTGCCTTGGATTCCACACGTTTGGTGGTTACCAATAAGCCTACAGGCTACACTTTGAAATCCCCGTGCTAAAATCTTTGCAAAAACTTTGTAATCCATATTACAAAGAGTAATGGGGCGATAGCCCGTGACTTGGCGCAATTTTAGAACATCGTCACTCTTAGGGATAAACACAGTATATGTTCGCGTAAAAGACGGAGGCAACTCTTTTCGTTCATACGCTTTACAAAAGACATCCAGCAACACACTGGCGAGTACGTTCTTATACTTTTTAAAAAAGTCGGCGCATAACCCGTCGGGCCCCGGCGTTTTCGCCTTTGGAAGGTCATCTATCGCCTTTACGATCTCTTGCATTGTTATTGGCTGAGAAAGACTTTCTGTCTTTCTTCCTCTAACTGCGGCAGTGACTGGAGGAGCTCCCCACACGCTGAGTCCTTTCTTCCTTGACTTTTCGGTTCAAAAAGCTGCCTATAGTGTGCAACAAACGCCTGCTGGATGCTACTTGGGCTTGTGCTCGTGACGCCGTGGACATCTATTTCAGCAATTTCGTTCCGCAGCGCGTATCGCTTTTCGTCCGCTAAAGCCCGTTTCGTTGGCTGTTCGCCCATGAGGTACTTTTCTGCACGCGCTCGGACCACGGCTCCGCGATAACGCTCTTGGTGGAGCTGTTCCAGCCGTTCTTTCACGCTTTCTAAATCTTTCAAACACGTGCTGGGCGCTAAACATTCCGCTCTTGAGAGCGCCTGCAAGTCAGCGTTTAAACTGCGCTCGGCACAACGCGCCTCGTAGGCCAAAACAGATGCCCTTTCTATCGCAAGCATCTTAACTTCTTGCTTTACTATCTCCCTCTTCTCGAAAATATCCCCTCCTGTACTTTCAAAATACAATTTGAAAATTCTGTTTATACCCTCAAGAAAGAACTCATCCTCAAGCAGCTTGGTGTTAAGCTTCCACAGCTTCCAATCGAACTTCGCCTTTGTCGGTGCCCTATCACACTCTAAAAAAAAATGGAGGAAAAAATTAGCAACGGCGCGTCTTCCTCCCTTCTACTGACGCGCCCCCAAGCGGACACGAGAAGGAGGGAGGAACGAGACATTTTCCTCCTTCTCCAGGCAGACTGGAGAAAGCTTTTCGCCCTCCCGACTCAACTTCTTTCGGTTTCGTTTTCGAGCAGGTCGCGCACGTTGTTTAATAAATGCTGTTGAGTTGATTGAGCTTCAGCGGCAGCGAAGGCCGCCTGTAATTCCGTCTTCTAGTCCAAACATGCAGAGCATTTCGGTTGCATTGACGTTTTTATCACTAATTTTATGAAACGAGCAAACGAAGCCGCTAGAAACGGCGAAGTTCCGGAGCAGTGCCAGCAGCGCCACGTACACTGGGAAAGATGGCCGTCTCCGAATGGACTTGTTCCAAAACCGACGCTACAGTGAACTAGAATAGGAGTAGTGGAAAAATAGCCGGCCTCCAGGTGAGGCGCTTCGTGTAGAACCCACCAGGTAGCGCTGGTGTTCGATTCCGGAGCACGCCTGCCAGGGAAGTTCGCGCCAATCGTAGCTGTTTTTCATCTTAGCGGTTCATTAGTGTGGCCTATGTATGCTTTATGAGTGTTCCAACGTCTGTGAAATAATGTTTAAAGCTTACTTGGGCAATGTAGTGAAGAGCGGGGTAACCAGTCTTGCATGCTGGCGCGTAGCGATGCGCATCCGTCTTCTTTCTCTTCGTTTTCATTGCTTAGTGACAAGGCTCGAACCTATGTAATCACAATGCCAAGCACTTGACATTCACAAAACTAAATTGCGAAAACGACCATAGATACCACAGAAACCATCTGAGAACGTACGCGACGACATATCCCATGTTACAGTAGCCATCTCCTCCGGATTTTGACAACAGCGCCACTTGCGGCAGTCTACACTTCTGGCTTCACACGGCCGATGGGGCGCCGTCGACGCTTTTTCCACTACCCCTATATTCTAGTTCACTGTACCGACGCGCCCCATCGCGGCAAAATACCACGCAGTGCACTCTGGGAACTAGTTGGCCCCTCAGTTTCGGTTTCGACTGAGCAGCTTCATCTCATGCTATCACGCCGCGACCCAGCGCGCTGCTTGCGTTTTCGATTATCTGACTTGTCACGAACGTACAATCCACTCATTCTCGAGCGATACAAAACAAAGACCGGGGCACTTTCCCTGGTTCCCGAAACACCAGGTGTTATGGGTGCGTATGCAAACGTAGTAAGACGTGGCTAATTAGTCACCTCACCCCACGAGTGCATCTTTGAGTTCAATTTCAATAATTCCGTCTTATACCAGTGAACTACAACTGAAATTTGGTCCCCTGGAGCCTTACACGTATTTTGTTTGCCAAACGTCCGCTTCTTGTTAGTTAATGGGGCGAAAAGCAAGCCGCGCATCCTCACAGGAGTATCAAAGTTGAGCCCAGCGTTGACGCATGAACTTTTATGGAAGCGCAATAAATTCGACCTCACTACTGCACAAAAGTTACTATGATGTCTTCCTCGTGTCATCATATACCTCCCACTCAAATTTTATGCTGATGGAAGATTAAGTTTTCGCAAACGCTAAGATCGGCTAGCCAGTGGCGTCACGAGGGTCAGCGGCACCCGGAGCGGTAGCCCGCCGAGACCCCCCCCCCCCCCCCCCCCGTTCTCGCGTGGCTCGCCGCGACTCCCCCCCCCCCCCCCCCCCTGCTCTCGCGTGGCCCGCCGCGACTCCCCCCCCCCCCCCTGCTCTCGTGGCCGGCCGCGACACCCCCCTGAGCACTGCACCCGGGGCGGTCCACCCCCCCCCGCCCCCCCCTTGTGACGCCACTGCGGCTAGCTACGACCGAGGCCCTAACAAGCGTCCCCTACTCCTCGCTAAGCCTTTTTGGACGAGCTTTTACTGACGCCCAAGATCTGTGCCTGAACGGTGTGTCTGAAATTATCTCGGCATACTCAGACAGGAAGAAAGCAAACATATAACAAATATTATGGTCATTAGGAACCGTCAAACGCGCTTTGAATAATTTTGTTCGTTTGGCGCACCGCATAAGGGTTCATGCACGTCCGGCGCACTTCCGGCGAACGGTGCGACATTCTTCACACAAGTGTCCGACTTTTGCTTTCTTAAAACGGTTTGTATGTGCGAATGTGCCTATATGATTGCAGGATAACTTTATGCGCATACGCGAAGTTGAATATTAGTGAAATGTAAGCGGGTGGGGACTTCACTTTGTGCAGTGCTGCGGGTCAGTACAGATAAGAAATAAGAAGTGTGTTAAAATTGAGCTTTTCAATGGCGCCTCCGAGTTTTACCTCGCGTACTCAGGCGTATTAAGAAAAACAGTAATTGCAAAAAAGTAATATTTCGTCTATGGACGCACGAAACAAACAAACTTCCTGATGAACAACACTAATGTAAAGGCGCGAGCTCGATGTATGCATACTTATTGGTTGCTACAGCTTTTTGATTCGTACACAAGCAAGATCCCCGAGCTTCGCAGCGTTGAGATTTCCAGCACTGGCTCGTCCACATACCTAGATCGGAACGCTAACAGAAAGGCTCAAGTACAAAAATACAACAAGCATGTGTTAAGACAAGATATACGTCTCGGGCTTGTGCTAAAGCTTCGAGGTCTGGCCATTTAGGTTCGTTTAGAGACCACAAGTGACGCTCTCGGGACCACGCTCTGTGTATAATCTCGTGTCGACGTGTCAATTGAAACCGAAACCATGCCACTCTCCTCCCTGGCCAACTAGTTCCCAGAGTGCAACGCGCGCCGTGTTGCATGCAGGGCTTTATGGAAGTAGTCTATTGCGGGCTGCGGGGCTCACGCGGAACTACAGTAGCGAAACCACGCGGAACTGTGTCGACGTTCTCGACGTTATGGAAATCGCAGGAACTGCGTCCAAGACAGGCAGGTTTTGCTGCCGGCTGCCTGGGCGCCTTTCTTGCTGAGTTCGGTTCTGTTTTCCGATGCCGAGTGCGACCGGCGTTCAACGTGGTTCTGTATTTGTGCGTGTCAGCATCATAGCAGCAACATCGTGATGGCATTGTTGTGGGTTGTGAACAGAAGACTGGAATTATCGCCGATGTGACCGTGTGTTCGCGTATCAGTGGTGTAACAACAAGATGAGATGACGTAAACTGTCGGGCATTGATGCCGCTGGTCGGGCCGTGATCGGACGGGGTGGGGTGTCGCAGGTTGACATTCCGATTTACATTAAAAAGTTTAATACCACTTGAGGGGTTAGGTGCAATCGATCGACGTGCGGATAGTCATGTTGGAACGCTGGTCTGAACAGTGAGCTCCTATCGTACAGTGGCCAATGTGACTGTCGGTTGTCTCGTGCCCGAGAGCGATTGCGCTCTGGGGAAAGGACTGAACAGTGCGAAATCATGACGGAAAGTAGGTACATTTACAGTGTGGAATTTTAGCATGAAAAAAGAATAGTGGGTAAAATCGAAAAAAAAAAAAAAGCTACCCTTTATTTCGCTGTTTAAATATACTACGGTCCCTGGAGAAACTGCCCTCAAAGTGGCGCGCTGGGATGCTCGCAAGAAGTTTTCGAGCTCGCCACAGCGTAGCTCCGTACACTTAACACCTGCCGCAAGTCGCGGCTTCGACTGCATTCAAGTTGATCGAAAAGCGATCTCTCAGCCCGTGAAGCATCACTTCCAGCTGAGTGAATATCCGCTCCACAGAGATTAATTCAAGACGGCAATTGCAGCCTTGCGCGAACAGCACAAATAGAAAAACAAACACTACAATAGAAATAGAGGCTACGACGTGCCGCGCGGGGAAACAAACTCATGGCTTCGAACCGCATTGGAGCGGCTTGATTTATTGGATTTCAAATATTTACGGCATGATCGAGCGTTCGCTTTTTAATAAGAGATTCATCCTTTGAGTCATTCAAAATACGGACAAAGGAATGACATTGCTAGAAAAAAATCAACATGCTGGGAATATTTTTTATTGCTTATTCAGTCACCTAAAAATTCCGTACGTTCAAAACGACCAGTATAAAAGACGGAAAAGCAGAGCTCGGGTGTAGCGTTCTGGCTATTTTGCCGTTGAATTGATGTTTGTCTGTGCAGTGTATGTGCTCAGTGTATGTTCACGTAGTGCTTGTAGTATATGTAATGTGAGTAAAGGAGAGGTTTCCTAAGATCCGTTAGCGCAATTTTTTTTTGTAGAACATGAATTGGGCAGTACCTAGCGCCACCTAGCCTAGCTACTTGCAATGGATGGATGGATGGATGAATACGGCTGAGCCCTTTGGATCGGGCGGTAGCTTACGCCACCTAGCCATTTTGTCTTACCCTTTAAGCTTAGAATATTTAAATGTGAAAACTATATTCACTCTCTACTGAAAAGAAAGTGAGGCTATAAATCCCCCTTGCCATCAGTTAATAAGAAAATGCCTAGTTTTCTCTCGCTTTCTGCCACCATTCACTTAATCTTTGCTTGGTAATCTCTACTGTCTTGAAATCCACTTTTCCTTCGCTGTCTCTAAAACCCAATGACCTTATTAAATCTATGTTGTCTTCGGTATGCATAGGGTGAAGCCCTTTACAGTAGAGTATCAAGTGCTCAGCCGTCTCGTCCTCCTCTCCACAAGCAGCGCACACTGTGTCCATTTCCTGGTACTTCGCTCTGTATGTTCTGGTTCGCAAAACACCTGTCCTTGCCTCAAACAACAATGAGCTTCCCCTAGAATTGTCATAAATGCTTTCTTTGGCAATAACTGTTTTGTTTAATCTATAGCCTTCCAGAGCCTTCTTTGTCTGCATTCCCTCTAGCCACCGATCTCTTTCTGTGGCTTTAACTTTCTTCTTAACTGAGACCTGCTCTTCCGTAACCCCACTATAGCCTAAAAACTTTCCTCTTAATTTCCTAGTGCGCTGTCTCCATTTTGTGTCTATACTCCTCATGTATAAATAGCTGAAAACCTTTCGTGCCCATTGCTCCCCACCCATTTGCCTCAAGCGATCCTCAAATTCTATCTTGCTCACAGCTTCCCTGCCCTCAAACGACGCCCATCCCATGTCTCCTTGTACTCCCTGGTTCGGTGTTTTGCAATGTGCCCCCAAAGCCAGCCTACCTACTCCACGCTGTTTTATTTCTAGTCTTGCATGCACTTCGGATTTCATGCATAGCACTGCGTTTCCAAAAGTCAAGCCAGGCACCATGACCCCTTTCCAAATCTCTCTCACCACCTCATACCTGTTGTAATTCCAAAGTGCTCTATTTTTCATTACAGCCGCATTTCTGTTGCCCTTACCTATTATATACTTTTCATGCTCACTGAGATATTCTGCACCACCACATATCCATACTCCTAGATACTTGTATTTAGTAGCTCTCTCAACTGTGATATTCTGTATCTTCAGTCTCTCAACATCATCATTGTTAAAAATCATGACTGCTGATTTTTCACTACTGAATTCTAAACCTAATTCCTCTCCTTCCCTACCACAGATGCTCATTAATTCCTGCAAATCTATCCTGTTGTTAGCCATTAGTACGATATCATCCGCATATATCAGTCCCGGTAAAGATTGCTGAATTGTTTGGCCTAGCTTACTGTACGAAAGGTCAAATCCAAGCCCACTCTTCTCTAGTCTATCCTCCAATCCTCTCAGATACAACATAAACAGCAAAGGCGATAACGGGCACCCCTGCCTAAGGCCTCGTCCTATCTCTATTTTCCCCGTTGCCTTTCCTTCCCATGTTATAATCACCTTATTATCTTTGTAAATGTTCCTTAATATTGCTGTTAGCCCTTCATCTAGGTTTAAGCTCTCCACTATGTCCCACAGAGTTTTTTGGTTCACATTGTCATAGGCACCCTTGATATCCAGAAATGCCAGCCAGAGCTGTCTGTTTTCTTTTTGCGCAATTTCTATACACTGTGTTAGAGAAAATATATTGTCTTCCAACCTTCTTTGTTTCCGAAACCCGTTCTGTAACTCGCCCAGTATGCCCTCGCAATCTACCCATTCCTCCAGTCTGTTCTTTATAATCTGCATTACCAACCTGTAAATAACTGGTGTCACGGTTATGGGACGATAATTCCTAATGTCAGACTTATCTCCCTTTCCCTTATATATCATACTCATCCTACTAAGCCTCCATTCATCTGGAATATTTCCTTTTGTTACCATAGTGCTCACTACCTCCCTTAGTTTTGCCTTAGATTTAGGACCCAAATTCTTCACCAGCTTGATTGGGATACCATCTGTGCCTGTCGACGTGCCACTAGGGACTCTTCGTTCCGCCTTTTCCCATTCTCTTTGTCCAAAATCCGCGATGTCAAAAGCTGGACTGGTACTGCCTTCGGTT